>JBBMOC010000105.1:384243-413886 GCA_037975185.1 Centropyge bicolor | reverse complement strand
AGCGGCTTTTTTCAGCCAATAGCGTTCATTCGACCCGCCTCAGCTCCGCCCTCGCTCCACCTCTTTGTCCATATTTGGAGTAACCGGAGGTAGGCTACCAAGATGGCTACGCACTACGATTTGCTTCATTTTTGCTCTTCAGAAACCTATGGGTGACGTCACGGACACTACGTCCATATTTTATACAGTCTATGATTAAAACTAAATTTGACACATTTTATTGATGTCAAAGCTTCGTTATAGAAATTAGATTTTTACTTTTCCATCAGTGAATTCCTCATTTTTTTCTTCACATTTTAGCCGTTACTGACAGCAGAGGTAAAGAGGAAGCTGACGCGCAGCACGAGCCAGGTCACGAGTCCAAGTGGGGATGCTGCAAAAAAAAACATGACGCCCATATAATGGTTTTCAGTTCAAATTATGAGGAAAGAAACTCCATCATGTGACGCTCAGCAGTGGGCAGCTGTGATAATACTGTATCACACCAGGACACGTCATCCCCAGCTGGCAGCGTGTGTGAGGTCTCAGATGTGTGGAAACGGAGTTATGTGTAAACAAACGTAAATCAGATTCTGACCGTTACAGGTTGGGGAGTTTGTCGATGTGGGAGCGAGCCGAACAGGTTGTGTGTCGTCGCCTTTTAAACCAGCAGCTCCGTCACCAACTGGTGTTTTTAACCCAAACTGGTGTTTTTAACCCTAAATCACTGAACGTATCATATATGATCCATGAGTTCTGGAGGCTCCTACATCATCAGTGAGCAAAATAAAAAGGTTGTGAACCACAAAATGAGCCAAAATAAATGAAGTGTTCCTCTTCCACCTGCTGGTTCAGTTGGTGGATTTCTCATTGCTGCACGATACAGATAGTAACTTATACAGAGTAATAACAATAATAAATAGTGGAATAAAAATATCTTCTTGTTTGGAACTAGAATGACCAATTTGTTACATATTTTTGTTTTAATATGTTTTTGTTGAATGAAATTAAATGAAACTTTGAGTCTCAAATATCATAAAAATGAGACTCATATATGGAAACTGATATTGGAATTTTTGTTTGTTTGTTTGGTCAGAAGGAAAATTAAAGGCTCCAGTTTCAAATAATTGGAATTGTCTGTCAATTATTTCATGGTTCAAGCTTTATAGGGCTAAGTAGGAGTATGAATTTAGTATTGGATTGCACTGTGTTGAATGGTGTCCACTCCCTGCAAGTCATCGAATCCAAACTGTTCACATCATCCTGTTCAAAAGCACAGGCTGTTTGAAACATGCTTCACGCAATATTCTGCTTTACAGAGTCACATTTTCAGTGTATATGAGGGTTTAAAGTGCACCATTTTTTAAATCAAATTAATGATTCTGATACTGTAGACTGCAGTATTTATTAGAGGTGTGCGATACTGCAAGATTTGGTATCGATCCAATACCAAGTAAATACAGGGCCAGTATCGCCGATACCGATACCAATACCGATACTTTTAATATTTAAGGTTGATGTACCATCACACTGCTGACCCTTAGGTGTTTTTGTGGTTTTTCCTTAGGATTATTTTATTAAAACCATGGACAGAATTTGGACAAAGTTTAAAGGCGACTGTAAAATACTTTATTATCAAAAACAGAAGCAATGAGCAGTAAGTAAAAAAAAATCCCCCAAACATTGTTATGTGTGCATTTTTTTCCTTTAAAAAAACAAAGTGAAAAAAATTATTATATGAGAGCAAATTAAAATCTTTTTAGAGGTAGAGTGTTGAGAAACTACAATACAAATATAAAATTAAATTTCCCCCCTTCAGTGCACTTCTTTTCTGGATTTTTCTCAATTAAAAAAGTGTACAAAATGATCAAACCATGTTTGTTACGTGACGGTACAACATCAGAGCACAGCAGGGGGAGGAGGAGCAAAGTGCGCCTGCTCCGCCCTGAGAGTGAGACAGAAGAAGCGGCAGGTCCAGCGACCTGGCTGTCCCCTCTTTGACGAGACCGCACAAGCACATACAAGAGCGAAACTGACATTAAAGTATCGATCTCATCACACTAGTATCGATCTGATAGCGATACCAACTTGGTATCGATACTATCGATATTTGGATCGATCCGCCCACCTCTAGTATTTATCCTGTATATGTGGATTTATTCAATCACACATTAAAGATAAAGGGAGATACTCTTGTGCATCTTGTACTTGCACAACTCAAATGCAAGATGGAACTGTCTTCCTCCCATGAGCGTTTGCATCGGGGAGGTCGGCAGCGCTGGGGACAGCCATTGATCCAAAAGGATTTATAGGGCGAAAAGATGGAAGACAGATGTTGATAGGCCTCACCTGATTTATGGGAGTATTTTTGAACCTCTAACTCCCGTTACTTAGAGAAAGATGGCCAGGGTCAATCTCTTGACAGAGGGAACCTGGAGGAGGACTCCCTCAGGAAACCACTCTACCGGCCTCATGCCATCTAAGGTGAATGTACATGTGGGACTGACGGACGCTCTTCTTTACAGCTGTATAAACTTCACTTGGACAAGTGATCTTAGTGGGGAATGTTTGACCCCTGTTGCATTTTACTGACTCATTCACGCCTTGTTTTCATAATGTTGTGCAGTGAAGGAAAAATATCATTGCACTAAAACTGAGTTCTGACTGTAGTAAGAGGAAACATGCTCCCCAGATCTGCCCAGTGATGAAGGGGGGCACGACTCAGAGGCAGAAGGTTCTACCAAATTACATTACTTTTTATTATATTCTAAGCAAAACCTAAAACCAAAAAGCCATGGACCAGTTTCTTTTCCTTCTTAATGGTATGTGACAAGAACCCCTTAGGTACTTAAACATCTCTAAAATCAAATGAACCCTGCTTCTGGTTAACTCCCTCACTACAAAGAGGGCCCACCCACCGCTCAACAGTATCCAGACTGTTTGCTTTCCCGGACATACAATCGTGCGTCCACAGTACGGCCGAAACTCTACACATCTTCTGTCGCCGCCTGCAAACTGCCACATCTGTTCAGACTGCACTTTGGCCCGTGAGACGGACCGCGCCCACGGCGAGCAAACACAACCCCTCTGCCTCCTATTGTTTCTCGAGGCGCTTGAAGCAGTTCCACCTATTGATGAAGTTACTCTCGTGCTTTGGGTGAACGCGTTTGGCAAGTGCTTGAACGCAACGCTCTCCGCTTTAACGCCGTCACGTGCAGATATTCTGAAGATGTGTGTTTCTGGATTCTGATTGAAGTTTGAATGCAGGGAAGTTTTTCTGAAGGCGGCTGGAATGCAGTACCGATAAAATACTAATGTTGCCGAGGCTGAATATAGATGAACCGTGAGCTTGCTGCTGTGGTCTGTGGATGTTTGAATCAACTTAACAACTGACAGGCTAATGCTTTAAACCAGGAGGACTGTTACTGTGTGTGTGTGTGATATAATGTGGTCTGTGGTCAGATGCTTGAAATAAACACTGAGCCTGCTAAATTGCTTCTGGTGAACTGTGCTGATTTATCCAGTGATCTGAGATCTTGGGCAACATTGCATTCAAATCAAACCTTCTGCTGTGACTCTGAAACAGAAAGCTCACCATCACGGGAAACTAAGGTAACTGTAAGGTTGCTGCATATGAAAACATGTGTTTCAGGATGACTAATAAGACACAAAAATACAAACAGAAGTGGGGCAGATACATTTTGACTACGAGTACATGAGAAAAGCTTGGAGGTGTACATACAACTATGTTAAATATGATCTCTGATACTGTGCGCATGCTAGCTGTAGGTGTATGTGAATATATCTAGATATGTGTGTGTGTGTGTATGTATAGGTACGTTTATATTTGTGTCTTTTTCTTTTTCCCCTTTCGACTTGATCTATTGAGTTTTTATTTATTTATTTATTCATTAATTACCTCCGCCAAGGAAGTCATGTTTTTGCCGGCGTTTGTTTGTTTGTCTGTCTGTCTGTCTGTCTGTCTGTCTGTTTGTTTGTTTGTCTGTCTGTTTGTCTGTTTGTTTATTTGTTTGTCTGTCTGTCTGTTTGTTTGTCTGTTTGTTTGTCTGTTTGTTTGTTTGCATCATAACTCAAAAAGGTATGGACAGATTTTGATGAGATTTTCAGGAAATGTCCTTTCTTGGACAAGGAACAAATGATTAAATTTTGGAGGTGATCCAGAAAACCGCCATTACGGAAATGTGGATTTTCGGGTATAACTATTAAACTAAAAATGTCAATGTGATTCCAATTGCTAAGGGTATGTTTTTATGGTCCAGGAATCCATTGAAATAGATAAATCAAAGGTAGGACTAATATTTGCTATATTATGCTGCTTAGCGGAGGTCTGCGCTCTCCGAGTGCTTTTCTACTTATTTTTATTACTGTTATCTTTAACCTTTATGTTCACTACATGAAGGGAGATGGACAAAGCAAGAATTTCCTTGTATGGTGTGATTTTACTACACATATGACAAAAAACCTTCTTGATTCTTAAAAAGACAAGCGTTTGTGACTGGATACCACACAGTTCTTTTTCCTGGAAGCCGTGATGCTGGTTTCTGGGAAGCGTGTGCAGTTTGTGCTCAAGTAAAAACAGTGAGGTGACAAAAACTGAAAAGGTGGAGAAAGATAACAATCCCTGTGGAACACAACAGGTTGTTACAACTGTAGAAGTAATGGATCCAATGCAGAGGAGAAAGTGAAAGACAGTTTCCTTGGGTGGACGATTAACCTTTCTTCTCTTCAACCTAATCAACTGAGCATGTTAACAAGCCGACCTCTGAGTTCGGGCTTTGCCTCTAAACCGCAGCGTTCTTCAGATAACTGTTCTTTTATTTCTACACATAGCCAGATGTCTCATCGCACAACAAGTCCCAAAACAAATACTGCCCAAAAAAAACGAGGGGGTAATTGTCTACAGAAATGAAACAATGACGAATAACAAAGCATTTGTTATATCACTGCAAATGACTTCCTTTAGCTATGATGTTTTCTGAAATGTATGATGGACCTGCTGCATTCTTCAACGAAGCAAACATGAATAATAACATTGGAGAAAACAGGAAACTGAGCAGCCACTAGTCATAGTTACGACAGCTGTCTCTCAACAATGTGTCTTGTTCGTAAACCCAGCTGGAACAAATAAGCTTCAATATGAAATAGAGTAAAAAGCAGCGCACTTCAGAAGCAGTGCACTCTCGGCTTTCTCTTCGTCCGCGGCTCAACCTGCAGCCAAGACAACTGAAGATATTACACACTAATCTATCTAATCTAAACTGTGAGTTCAAAGGAAACAATTCGGAGTTCATCCATTTCGCTCCCTTGTTGCTTCCTTCTAATAAATTTACTGGACGACTCAAATGTCGTGGCAGCTCTACTCAGTAAAACCCATCACACGACTTCTGTTTTTCATATTTAATCTCAAGCACCAGGGGACTGTTTTTATCATCTCCCTATATATTTGAAATATTTCTCTCTATTTTGTCTGCAGAGAAAACCTTCCTCACCCTCGACGTCCACTGAGACTGAAACAAATCTGACATTTCCTCCAACATGAGATGTGGAAGTCTGATTTTCCCGCTGGATCAGAGCAGGAGGTTTTAATGTCAGGATCAAATCCCTGTGGATTATTGACTTAATGTAAGTGACAGCTGCTCATAAAGAAGGCTTTAAACCACATAAAGTAAAGCAATAGAACGATTTAATATGACTGACACATTTAATCAAACTTGACACTTCGTTAACACACGAATGTGGTCAGGAAAGAACGAAGGCCGTGAGTGAGTTGGACCTTTGCTTCAACATCTCTTCATCCCTGTATTTGACACAGAAAGTCACTAGTTTGGATTTAGAAAATGAAAATCCGCTGGTCTTCTGGAATGAAGACAGCTGAATGTTTCAAATAATACTGATTTAAAAAAGAAAGAAAGAAAAAGAAAAAGCAGATGTGGAAACTCAAGCAGTTGATGAAATAAGGTTTGGAGTTTGCTGCAGGCATCACGCCTACGCTCATGTTTACAGTATTTAGGAAGGTGCCGCACTAATGTGGCAATAATTCATGGCTGGTTAAAACAGTGAATTAGTGTAATTATTCATTATGCGAAATGGGTTTTTGGTTTTTTTTCTGCAGATAATTGCTCAATATAATGTGCATGCATTATATTAACTCTACACTTGCATTACATTATCAGTTATTATATGATAGAATATGCTCACAATTAAGGACAAATTATTATTTTATTTTACTTTTCACCCAAAGCTCCACAAATAAATATTATTGGTATTAGCAATAAATTAAATTACTTCACGTAACATTAAATTAACAGATTGTTTAAAGTGGTTTGCAGTGACACGTGAATCATCACGGCAGCATGACTGAGCTTTATAACCTCTTTCAGCTCGTTGTTTTGGTTTTATGGAATATTTACTGCATGGTTCAGTTCAACAGCTTCACTTCCAACAGCAGCTGAGAGCCACACATTTCGTCTCAGGAGTTGTTGGAATCCAAAACAGAGCGTAAAGAAGGCTTAAAGGACGTCCATTCACCGGGTGGACAGAAACGTGTTTTGACTACATTTTAACACTAACGATATCAGTTCTGTTCTGTGCTTGTGTTGAAAATCTGAAGGAGAATCTGAAGAGGGATCATGGACCCGTGAGATTCATTTACCTGGAAGCCGAGCAGGATGCAGAGGTACCACGGCGGCCTGTCGTTGAGGGAGTAAACCAGCTCAACACCTTTGTCCACGGTTTCCTCCAGGGCCTCCGTGTGCGGCTCCCCGATGTCGACCGTCAGCTGCGGCTGTTCATCACCGTCTCTGACCTTGGACAGAAGAACAGGTCGCTCATTCATCAATTTCATTTATCTAAGCAACATCAAATGAAAAACAATAGTCTTCTAAGAATCTGGTTTAATTCCATCCAGTCTATTTGGACAAAAACCCCAAAGAATTTGAGCTGACAACACAAACATACATTAAACCACTTGCAATGCAGATAAGAGAGACTCCAACAGAGTCGAGCTGTCTTAATAATCTGTCTGGAAACTGAGGGTATTTTCAGGGAAAGTATTTTATCTTCATTACGTAGTTGTTGCTTTAGTTCAGGTGATCGTAAATACTGAGCCCGTGGAACTGATGTGAGCCGTGGCGTGTGGAGCATCCGTGTGGAAGATGAGCGGGCTGAAAAACATACCTTCGCTTGATGAAGGTGCCGAAGCCGGAGCTGCTCCGGTGGTCCTGCCACACAACATTTTTTGACCCTTCACTGACATACAAAAATCCATGTATGTTTTGAAAGACAGTGATTAATGTTGCGCCATTTTCCAGTCCAGCTTATGTCCGAACACCTGAAGAGAGGATATTTGGACAGCTGGTGCAAAACTGACATGAGAGAACTACTGTATGTTTGGCTGCTGTGAGAAAGGACTGAATGTACCAAGTCGTGCATCACCTTGATTACATGTTCAGGTTGGTATGTGTGCACGCAGGTATAAATATGCATGATCATGAATGTTCCTAATAATTAGAATCAGGTCGGTCTAACGTTTGTGAGATAATAGTTTGCAGACAGTGGAATATGTAAGAAACATGCTACAATAGACACAGCTGCCAAGTGCCTCTAATTTAAACCTTTTCTATATTGTTGTAGCATATTTCTAATTATTTTGGTGTCGGACAAATCCTACACTTTCAGCAAATGTTTTGATTTCTGTTGATATTTAATATAGATCGTTTAGTTAAAAGTCTCTAGGGGCATCCGGTCGTGAATCTGGGACTGGACAAGGTCTCGTTCTGACTGTCGAGAAAAAACCTTCACAACGACCAGACAAACATAAAGGCAATTTTTTTGTCCACATAGTAATGAGAGTTGTGTGTCCACAAGCACAGCAACTGCATCAGCACTGCGATTTGGATTTCTTGTAAGCATATATGTCCGCAGAGACTCAACGCATCGATGGTATGCACACAACAACAGATGCATGCATATTCATGCCAGAGTCCATTTAAGGGCTCTATATGTGTTGTATGGTTCACCAGGGAAGTGTTTTCTTCTAGAGCTTGGTTGGGGAATCAACTTCTGGCAAAAAAACAAATTCTTCAGATTAATGTAATGCTAACCATTTCCTCAACCTTATGCAGCTGCCGCCCATAGTACGAAAAGATAAGCTTCAACAGAAGGGAAGTTGTTTTCTGGTTTAACAAACAGGGGAAATTCACTGTGTCCTTATCTTTGGTCCTGACTGCGGTTGAAATGTCTGGAACGCCATGCCAGCAGCACCAGAAGTTCTGTTATTTAGTCCAAGCTTGGTCAAATGTTAAATACCTTGTGAGTTATGTGGCAGGTAACTTGTCACCTGTTCATGTTGCCAGTGGAAGAGTTGCCTAACCTTTGCCATGCTCACATCAATTTTCTCTCATCAACACCAAAAGAACCTGGAAAGCGGATGAGCTTGTATTTGTACTAATTCTTGAATGATGTTGTTCCTGAAAAGACATTTTTCTTTTGCTGTTTCAATCATTCTGGTGAGCTCAAGCACAAGACAAATGGATATCAGGAGTGAGTCTCTGGTCTTTGGGTGTGCATCACCGAATGCTCCGGGTGTCTTTTCACTCCACAAAGACAGATGGCGTCAGTCAGCTGGTTGATTTATCAGCAGTCAGAGCTTGAAAACATGACATGACATGACATGACATGACACTTTTCTATTTAGCGTCATACAGACATTGTCTTTTGAAAAAAAAAAAGCCTTTCCCACATGACAATTCTACTTTTTTTTCTGACAAGCCGGCGTCCATTTTCTCCCCCTCAAAACACAGCAGGGATCAAAACAAGGACGTTAAACGAGTCTCCAAAACTCGCCCATGAACATAATCGAACGCACATGTATCACGTTGACTCAGCTGATGGCAACAAAAGAAAGAAAAAGACATAAATACACAGATGAGGGATTTCAAATGCAAATACTGAACTGGATTCACGAACGTACAGCTCAAACTGTAAAATACTTGTTCAGTTTTAATGGTATTTCTCAGTGGATAGTGAAACACATCTGGTACAGTTTAGTAAAGAATCACACATCTGCCCCCACTGCTGAGGTTTATTTCTACTTCGTGGATTAGAGACTTTATACGGTCATAGGTGTGAAAGTGTCTGTGAGTGTTTGACCCTTGATGGACAGATCTGTTCAGGGTTCTTATGGGATTTTTTTTGCCATCCTTTGGGGCAAAGTGATAAAAGTGGATGTGAGCATGTATTAATTATTAAAACAGATCTTTAAAGTTCCTCTGCTGCCATTGATTGAACTCCTGAACTCATCCCTGATTCTCAAAGTTACAGAAAGTTCAAAAGTTTTTTTCCTTTGCCTCCATTTAAAATGCACAGATATAGGAATGTGCTTCTGCTCATCAAACACACGAACTTGTTTCCTGTTTTGTTGGCTGCTGTGCGCTACACAGTGGTGAGCAGTAATATAAGAGTAATCCAGCCGTGTGTGTGTTTGGATTTGCCTTCCAGTGCAAAGAAGAAGAGCAAATTGAACAGGGTCGTCTACAAGTTGATGTACGAGAATGGTGATGGAATTGCTCTCTATGACATTAGAAACATAACAGCAATAGACAACATGAGTCTTCAGCTTGACGACGTTATGATACAGCAAAAACAACCCTGTGAATGGACCGGATCGGTTCCTCAGGTGTGCAACGTTTGCAGCTGTCTGAGCGTGTTCCCGGGACCATCACTGGTCTCAGAGCAGAGATGCTCAGTCACAGTGTTGACTTTGCTCATGATGCGTCTCCTCATATATAAAGTGAGGTTAGAAACTTGATTTTCATTGGAGCGGGTCTTTAAGGGCCACCTGACATGTGAGACCGGCCGCTCTCTTCAAATGCAAACAGGTCAGTCCTTCTTAAAATGGGCCACATGGGAAGATAGGTTTCCTGAGAGTTTGTCCAAACACTTTTGAGGATGTGGCTGTTTAAAGTGGAAATATGTTTAGTGTGGTGGGTAGACATGCATTGACATTGTATAGTTATAGTGTAAGACATTTGTAGTCACAAACAGCAAGCAATATATTTTCAGTATATTTGGTACAATGAACTTTCTGCGTTCTGGTTTCAGGATCAAACATTTTCCTGTTCATATTCGTGCGTACAGTACATAATGGGATGCCCCGTGAGACACATTAGCCGTCTTCAAATGCAAAGAGGTCAGTTCCCTCTTAACACAGTCCACATGGGACATATACGTTTCCAAAAGGTTTGTTCAAACCCTTTTGAGAATGGGCTTGTTTGAAGTGTAAGCAAGTCGGCAGATGAGGCCAGTGTCTGGATTGTGACTGAGGTTCAGGGGGCGTTTGAAACGTGGAAGAGGCGGGGGGCAAGATGAGGTGATGTTGCATGATGGAACAAATTGCGCAGTAATCTTGTGGAAAAAGAGACAATAAAATATTTTTTAAAAATGTTGTTGTCAAACATTGAACATTCATTTTATTGAGCTCTACACCCGGGTTTAATTTGAGTCTAAGCAAGCAAATATTCACGCTATCCACGAGATTGTCTCCCAAATTCAAATGCGGATCAGAGACCACAATCAGAACTCGGGTTGAAGCGGCACGAAGAGACTGACTTTTCTGTCCTGTGAACTGAAACGCAATCGTTCAAATTTGGAAAACAATCTTTTACATATCAAAATTGCTTTTAAACCACTCGTCTCTTTCTCAGGGTCTGGACTGTTGCGCCATCCGTCTCACTGGATGCCTCAGATGTTACACACTAGATCTGGCCCACAAGAGAACATCCACACCGAATTTCAGCCATATGCTCCGAGTCTTTGCTCTGAAACTGGCATCCGGTTAAACAGAACACCTTGTTGTGCTCCTCCCACCGCTGCAACTGTCTCACACCAGAGTCACAGGACGGAGACAGGCCGTGAAGATGTGCACCCATCTGCAGCAAGTTCTCAGCAGGTCGTGAACACAGAAAATTATAACATGGCCATTTGCTACCATCTAGTGGTTATCTGCCTGCACTGCACAAAAGAGAAGGCCATGGATGTGAACATATCCACAGAGCCAGAGATGGAAATACCTTTTCCCTTCAACAAAGAATTAATGTAACTAAACTACCACAAAAAAACAGAGTCCCTGATGATCCACAGATCTCTTTGTGAGCATGTTCTACCGAAGAAACAGTTCCTATGAAAACTTTTGAGTTCTTTGTGCATTATCCAGAATAAGAGGCTTCACAAAACAGGAACAAAACATTTTTGATTTTAAAACTCAATTTTCAACACAAAAGCACCACAGAGTTCTTTCTACCTGATTTAAGCCCATGGCCAGTTTCCCTGGTTTGATCACAGCTGGGGACACTTGTTGCCTGCCATCACTAATTTGTGAGCTGAAAGTGTCTTGATAAATGAGACAGGACTAGTTTTACTTAAACATTTAACCAAGGTTTGAACCTTTCCCTAACCTCAGGCAAAGTGTTTTTATTGCCTGAAACACATGCAGGACTCAAGATGTGAACCTTTGTCTGTACGAGATCATATATTATTTCTACCATACAGGACTACTTCTACAAATTTACGAAATAACCTTCAATGAAATTATGTTGCCAATTAGATTTTGATGGGAAACATAACTGGATTATGTTCACCAGCTATGTTTTTCCAGTGAAAGTGCTACAAGTCACGAGGACTTTCTAAACACAACTATAAAAATGTTAATGATGCTTTAGTTGCTATAAGTTGATATCAACCTTTTGCGACTTGGCAGCTACATTCAATAATGATTTTATAAACTCCTCATTTATCACTTAATTTCGTAATTTGCAAAGTGGTCACTACATCTGTAAGATAAAAACTAGACTCAACCAGAAAAGTAGTCCAGTAGAGCACAGATACCTGAAAATGACAGACAGATGGACAGGCAGATAAACAGAAATAGACGGTGCTAAAAGTGTGGTTAATCATCACTAATGCTGGCCAGTGTGATTATTCAGTGCACGGCATCATGTGCTGAGATGTGTGCCTGTCACATCACAGCTGTGAAGATGTGGACGGATAAGTCGGCATGGGAAGACCAATCAGTTTGCAGGCTGCATGGATGACTTTCAAGAGGCTCTTGAACTGAAGAAAAACACTGGACTGTTTTAGTTTCTGGATGACTGATTGTCTCTTGGCAGCTTCTGTGCTTTGCTGATTCAAACTGAGGTTATTGTTTAGCACAATGCAGAGATATTTGAAAGCCTTAAACCGCTCAACCCTGCCTCTCTCACAGTGTGGTGGTTTTAAGATGTTAATATAAAGGATGTTCGTGCCACAGCATAAACTATGAAGTGATGAGAGCGTATAATGATTTATTTGGCAAACTGATTTAGCAAAGTAAATAACTGTGTCATCTGCGTATATGAAACACAGATTTAAGGAAAAAGGTGAAGCTGCACTGTTACGTTTCCACTTTTTAATCTAGAAGCCAAAGACATTTGCTTTTTCCATCACTCACCAGAGCATTATCTTGTTTTTCCTGTTTTCTTATTTTTCAAAGTTGATAGTCATGGACAAGTTGATACCTGGTCAATGTGGAGACTAGTTGTTTATGTCGGGTGAGTTCACATCCGAACACCCATCACAACACTTGAACTGAACTTGCCAGTACAGCATCCAACCTGACACAGAGGTCAAGCCTTCGCATGCGCTGGTAAAGCTCTCAGGATCATCACATGGACCATTTTTGACCTTTGATTTTATATTTGTTGTTACTATGACTTCCTCTGTGCCGGCCTCACCTCGATATGGAAACCATTTATAAAAATACGTCACCAGCACATCTCAAATTCTTCTTCCACATTATCTGTGATGCACATATCTACAACACAATAAACACTAATCATCTTTATCTTTGTAAATTTTAAATCAACACTTTTTCCAATTCAAAACTAAGAATCTTTATTTTTGGCCAAAAGCACTTTCCTAAATTCATCTCAAGACTTCAGACCTGGTTTGAGGAGACAAGTCCAGCAAAGCGCAGACACTCTTTGTGAGACTTGCAGATGGCTGAGTTTGTGCTCATTGATTTCCACACTCTCATACAAATATGCATGCGCAAATACACATACAGTACTTGACATAATAACTCCAGTTATACAAGTAGTATCCAATGTAGGACACATTTCTTGCCCTGGTTTGAATGCTGTACTGAATACAGTGATTCTATAGTATTGGTCTACTTTTTTTTTTATATTGGACCTCTTTACATGTTTGTCAGTTGTGTCACTTATACAGTCATTTCAAGAATCCTCATGACCCTCAAAACCTATTAACTATCATCAACGTTAAAGACAGAGGAGAGCAGATCAAGGGTCGGAGTCACTGTACCATGACAGTGCTCCACTACCCAGAGAATAAAGTCCACCAAAAAGTAATATGAGACACGAGCCATGCGAAAAGTTAGGAGTTTTGTTCCACGTGAAGTCGGCCCTTGTTTTTGGAGTTTTGCCTCTATCCTCAGATGATACCTGAGACTCTAAATGGACGTTCCTTTGGACCTAAAGCTGAACTGACAAACAAAAGCATGCTTGTAGAAACGATAAGAAAAATGCCAAGAACACATTTGCTCTCCCATTCCATTGCTTTGCAGATATGAGCTCTGAATAACCCAAACTCTGGTAGAAAAGACGACCTGTGCTCTGGGTGCACTGTGGATCCATTTACAGTCACAAAACAACAATCCAGGTCTCTGTGTGCACAAGAGGATGAGGAGAGTCTGCTATCAGCTGTGAGCTCACACACAGACATAAGAAATCAGACTTTTATTATTATCTTAAATTATCAAATGATCAAATACAGGCATCCAAAAAAAACCCAAATCACAATTGTTGCATCCATTTCTTCCTGGTTTGATTGAGATGCCAGCTGGGATTCCTCACATACTACATGTGTTTGAAAATCTGAATGAGACAACAAAACCTGGCATTCAGGTGTCAAAAGTAAATCTTCCATAGGAGAAGAATGTCCAGCAGGATGACG
Organism: Centropyge bicolor; assembly: GCA_037975185.1. Taxonomy (NCBI): domain Eukaryota; kingdom Metazoa; phylum Chordata; class Actinopteri; family Pomacanthidae; genus Centropyge; species Centropyge bicolor. Next base: position 399,879 of record JBBMOC010000105.1, on the reverse strand, counting down.
CGACTTGTATTTGTTTGAAATGCATCACGATGTCTCTTCGCCGAGTAAAGTGACACCTCATCACCTTTTTTTATTCTTGAGAATCTTGAGCCTTTTTCTAACATACACAATTGTTAAAATAGAGGATAAAGCTCTGAATGAATATATTGTGAATCACTGTAGCAACTCCAGCAAATAGACAGTTTCAGATGCATTTTATGGCTCACACACCGAAGCATGGATTCCAAAAAACTTTTGCATGCTCCGTCTAAAAATGACTTATGAAAGCTTCATCTGGATGCCAACGTCAGCAAAGCTCCACTGATTTATTTAATGCATAAATCCTAGTTCAACATCTTTGACTTTGACTTTGTAGTTTGATAGAAATATCTCATGGAGCCTTCATATAGGAGTGTCAGGTACTTTACAATACAAGGATATAAATAATAAATGAGGCTCCCTGTTAACAGACTGACGTGTTCGCCCATCTGCAGCCAAAGCTGTGAGGTTTGTTTGGTCTTCCCGTATTCCTAAATTCTTCTGTAAATTGGAATGAGGAGAAACATCAGCTGTGTACACTTGCACACCCCCATGCAGTCAGACCTTTGACCACATACAAACCACATGTCCACACTTCAGTATCCTTTATTCACTGATTCTTGGTTGACCTTCTTTTATCAAAAGATCATATTAAGTTTTATCTTGCGGCTGCTTTGATCACTGCACAAGACTGATCTTTGCCACATGCACGCTGAAACCATGCACTTTCACATTCCTCAGCGGCTTACATTTAGCTCCTAATGCTGCAATGTGCAAACACTGCATTTCTCTCTCTGGGTCTGCAATTAAAGGCCAAATAAAAATAATGAACTTTCATGTTAAAATTGTTCATTTTTCACATTTTCACCCAGTGTTTCATGTTAAAATTATTCATATTTCACATTTTCACGCAGTGTTTGATACTTTGATTGTCTTGGTGTCACAGAGCCAAAGTGAACAATCAAAAGGGAATTAAGAAAGTGCACTCACCCCAAATGCAGGATTGACTGTCCCCTGCTCTTTGAGTCCCAGCTCGACTTTCTCCTCCGCAGTGAGACGCATCCTGGTGAAAATGAGCCGAGGTGGAGTGAAGTCGCTTCTGAGGACCAAAGTGGACGACACACACATAAACAAACAGTGGGAGTGAAACTCTGACTGAGGACCTGAACGACCGCCTCACTTGACAAGGGAAAGTATCACAGACAAGAGAGTGGCTGGTTTAGGTTGTAATCTCCTGCCGGACTCTTGCTGCTCTGCTAAAGTGAATGTAGGCTTTATTTACCGACTTGTGGTCATGTGCCTGTTGTGTGATGATGGATGGTCCTATGAGAGGAGGCAGATATATTTGTCACGTGAACACTAATTATGCTCTTCTCTTATTAAAAGTTTGGGTGTCACTGTGTTGGTTTTTAGTGGATCCACCATCAGTGTTTGATTTAATTCTCAGCTCACCTCAACCACAATGAACATCATGTTGTCACATTATGATTCTGATTATGACATTTCAGTTGGATGAAATTGTCATTAGCATCAGTTGATGTCATGAAATGATCATTGTGTGATTTTAAATTTTTTAAAACTCAGATTACTTTTTTATTGAATCTTACCTGTATCATTATTCATTCACTGTTCTTATTTTATGCGTTTTAGCAAAGTGGGGTCAATCTGATAAACATGAATCTCTGTCCCTGTCTGACTGAATAAGGGAGTGATGAAGTTACGCCACCGATCACTTGACTGACTGAAATGTCCTCAGGAGCTCATCGCCTACGCACAATCCAGCCATGTGCCGGGCTTCAACCTGGTCTCTGTGAACGTCTTCAATTTGTTGTTGTGTCTTTCCCAAATATGTCTCTGAGAAATTATGTTCATACTAAATACTTTTTTTCCCGAAATGCAATGTGAAATGTTGATACTGATTTTCTTTCCCACATCAGCCTCTCTTGAAACAATATGCAATAGTTTGTAAATTGGATATCAAGCTACTTAAGTACTCCTTAAAATACTTCAAAAACATCATCTGGGTGTCATGTTTTTCTCAAAATTTCGCTGTGTAAATGTGTAGTACATAAAAAGAGACAGGGTTGCTTTAGCACACTTGTCATGGAAGTACAACTCACTTATCGTCATAAATATAAAGGCATATTTGAAAGGTGCTGATGTTCCTGATCATCAGGTTTATTGTGGTCAGTTAGTAAAATGTGACTAAACTGTCACAGTCTGGAGTTAAAGGTCCTTACACACAGGGAGCGTTTTTTTTTTATCGTGCGATTAATTTGGACCTCAATTTTTTTATTCGGACTTGTATCCTGTCAATACAAGCGTTCACATCAGCGACGTTTTCTTGTTTGACGATATTGCGGCATTTATTTTTTCGCATCAAGGTCGAATTTTCCGAAGTTTCACATCCTGTATGTCCACTTCTGACCAATCAGATTGCATGTTGTTGAGCCGTCACATTCACTGGTATCCAACATGACCAGGTGATTGTTTATGTAAAAATTACAAGGATAACGACCTGAAGGACAACTTGTGGAGAGTCGGATCTCCCATATGACGATGGTGTGTGTGCTTAAACAGTTTGTTAAACATCTTTGTTTTAACTTTCATCTATGCTAAGTAACTTTAGCTCGTAAGCTAACGTGTTCAGTCGGTTGACTCCATTTTCGTCCTCTCGCTTCCTCCCGGGATGCGTCTTTTTTCCCCCCTCGGAAAGTGGCAAAATCGCATCGTGCTTGATATGTATAGTCAGGCGCGTCAATTTTCGTCTCTGACTATTTCGCAATTTCGCGTTGTCCCCGGTGTGTAAGGGCCTTAATTCTTGTGCATTACAACTACTTACATTTTTATAAAGGTTCTGGATGTATCATGAAACTTTTAATTCTCCACAACTGAAACCTCATCTGACCGAAAAGCTCCCTGTCCTAGCTCTGTTAGCACACATGCTCAGGACTTGGACACGCTCCGGGTGTGTGGAAACAAACATGACAACTATATTTAACGTTACTCATGCCAAATGGAAACCAATTTTCTTGCTAAGGGTACGAGTAATCAATTGACTCCTGCGTTACGGCGCGTTTGGGAGACCCGTCACGAGAGTCATTGAGAAAAGGTTCCTCTGAGGACTGATGCTTTCCTCTGTTGGAAAATGTAAACTCAATGTCGGGAATCATAAGTTCTCATATCACAGAAGTGAGGAATTTGCACAGACGGAATTTCACGGAAAATTGGACCACGAGTAAATAATGTTGAATTACAAGAGAGAGGAGTCAAAATGATTTCTTTTAAGTTTTTTCGTTCTTTCTTTTCCAGCCACTCTTGATATCAACCAAATGCCTACGTTATCATTGAAGAGCTCAAGGTGACAAATTTGGTGCCGCACCACTGATCCAACAGCCTGTTCTTCTGATTCCTTGAGTTGTTGTTTCACCACCTGTATACTTTGAAGACCTGCTCCCAGCATTTCTTTCTAACTAGCCAGTCAGAAGAACATTGGACGGGCCCTTTTTGGACATTTGTCAGACTATTGGGGTTTCAGAGTAAAGGGCCATCGGAGACTCAGTCCTCACAAATGCAGAGCGGTGAATTTTTTTCCACGAGAAACACAGCCTATTCAAATATTCAAATTAATTTCGTTACCATTCAGTCTGACATCGCTGCTTCTTGTTAGCTTTTTTCCGCGAGCAGGGGATTTGATTTTTTTTCCCCAACAAACATGTCTTGTGACGTCAGCATTTTTCAAGCATGTTGACAGAAAATGGTTGCTCAAATAATTTAGTTGCCAAATGAGAAATAAAGGGAATTTTTACCAAAGTGTGCAACTCTTACTTATTTAAATTTGTATTCATTGCAAACTAAAAATCATAAACTGCAGGCTTTCACTGTTCAATATGGGCGCATTCATTCAGAGCAGACAACACCGGTGTCTCACCTGTAGACACCTGCCAGTCAGTCAGAATCGAGCTTTTTTTTCTCGTAAGAGCAAAGGCCTCACATCTTGAATGGTTTTATTTTCCTTTCGCTTTGTATGAATTTAACAATGTATGGCCACAAACAGTATGTGCTGCTCAACATCACTGAATACATTGTGCCATTTGTCATGGAAGGCGAAAAAATTCTGACACTTACGCTCGTCCTTTCGTCAATATGTCGTACATGGGATAAAAATCCCCCGTGGCTTTCTGAACTCGACATCCATCTTACACAGCCTGTACTCGTTTGACAAGAAGTGCAGCTGTTCTGAACCAAATGAAGAAACTGATCAGCTCTGTTTGCTGTGGTTCACCACCGAGACTCATGTATATTATGTGTCATTGCACCATGTAGAGCCGAGTCAAAGGAGACAACAGTTTGTGATTGTTCACTTCAGAGATGCTGCTCGGCGTGAGAATGAATCTGGGCCAAGTCGACGAACATCAAAGGCGTTCGTTTTTCTGTCGTCCTTTGATTTTATTAACGACTTTCGACACGCACCTACTGTACATCACCATCACAAAGACGCTCCTCGGTCACGGCGGCTCCCGAGGTCTTTGAAACGCTAAACAGTGTTTTACACTTCACCTTTTCTCTTCACATGTAAACTCGTCATTCATGCCTGTTTCAAAAGACACAGCTGAAACATCCATGGTCACAGAGCCTGTAAGAATTCAAACATCTCTCTGAACTCGAGTCGAGGTCTCTTTCGAGCTGCGGTTGAGATTCTGTACAGATGAAGCTTCATTTAAAAACATGGGCACAAAAGAGTACGCCACCTTCGAAGCAAACGTCGGATTTATAGAAAACAGCCTTGACTAGAGGAAATATGCTTCCACACCGGCACTTTGACCCATACGTATACAAACGAACTGGAGAAAAGGCAAATATTTTGCAATGTTTAATGATATTTAATTGGATTTGTAATTATGAAACAAGCCTTGCATGTCATGAAATTTATTCTCAATTATTCAAATTACACTTAAACAGATGATGTTTTCGATGCATTGGCTTTTGAAACGATGGCCAACGAATTTCATAACGGGGTCATGCGGTGCTTCTGGCATCATGTCCCCCTCCAGCTCTGTCACTACCCCACTGGGGAGTGACACAGTGGGAGTTCAGCCATGCGCCTCTTGGCTTCAACTTTTATGTCTGACTGTTTCTTTTTTATTTCAGGAGCTTGGACCTCGTGAGCTGGCAGCAGTCACCACCTCCATCACATGCTGCCATTCTACTGCCTTTTTACCATTTGGAATTCCCATTAAACAATATATTCTTCCTTTCCTCTGTCTGACCAAGATGTACTTATTTGGCCTTTTACAATTATTCTCTGCATGTAGTCAGTATCAATTCATATTTCGGGGCATTTCACTTATGACAGCAAAGGTGGGGACAACAGGTTCGTGTCAAATTTTGATTTTCGTGAAATGGGCCATGGGACCTGAATGCTCTGTACGGTTTTCTGAATGAGGCCCCTGGAGTCTGAAGTCTGAAGGGGTCTGGCGTGGTAGTGCTCACACTGAAAAGATCATTTGTACCTTTGGCCTCTCACAGTACACAACAATGTTGTGGCGGGTTGACATGTGAGCAGATGTTCAAGTTCATTTCCCGGATTTGATAAACCATGGACACTTGCGACGCTCCAGACAAAAGGAGCTCACACAATACTGTTACTGTCCTCTCATGAAAGACAGTTTGAATGGGCCCTCACTGGCGTAGCAGGAAGTACCATGACACTCTGATTGTGTAGTGAAGGAGGTCAGGGTGGATGGTGTGTGTGCAAAGAGATGGGTAGGCGCCCAATCTCTTCCCAACAGTTTTATGAGGAGGATCTTTCCCCAACAGAAACCAAGCAGGTTTATTGCTTAATTGATTTATTTAGTTTGGCTCTGACCGGGGTTTTTCCACTAACCAAGCAGCTGCTGTTGCCTGATCTTAAGAAGTATTGCTGATGTACCGTTGTACCAACTGTTGTACCAACACACCATCAAGAGGTTCAAACCGGGTTGGTTTGTAACAGAGAGAATCTGTGGAAAACCTACGTGAACATTTTCTGAAAAAGACCTGAGAATAATCGTAATCCATCCAGAATGTAGTCGACCTGAACAGAATAGTATGATGTGCCTCAGGACTCGTAACAAGCAGCAGCCATTGAAAAGGGTCATGAAATCATTTTCCTGTGCAGCTGACTGTTCACACTCTTCATGTCGCCTGAGTGGAAAGCAGCACATGAGCTTGTCATGAGTCTGCTCAGATCCACTCGGATATCAGACATATTGTCACAGACCCACCACAATGGAATGGAAGACCTGATTAGACTTGATTTAGACCCAAGATGGACACATGCAACAACGACCGCCAACTGCAGCATGCTCAAGTTTAGTCTGAATTGGACCTTTGTTGCATCTCCCTCTCTCTCTGTATTGGCATTGTCGATGTAAAGAAATAAAATTTATCAAAAATTTTTTAGAAAATGTCTTCACACATTTAAGTTTTGTTATTTTCTTCAAACTAGCCATATTGAAGAATATCAGAGGATTGCTAATCTACAGAAACTCAGAACTAGTCGAGGTTCCAGGTTAGATAAATCCCAATCCAGATCAGACCTTTACGCAACAAGGTCGTTCCATGAAAACAGAGTTAGTTCTCTCCATTGTTCATTGTCAAATTTTTATGCCATTGATAACAAACGATTAACAAACCCTGTTCTCGGGAACAACTGAACTTGCTGGGAAACTAAAAGGGCATGACCACACAGTCACATGTAGTCACGAACCTTCGTCACCAGACTGGAAGGAACTATAACTCTGAGACTGAGCTCCTGCGCAGAGCTGCTGATAAAGAAAAAAAAATTCTCGGAAATGCTCATTTCCGTGATTTCATCTAGAGACAGATTGAAAATTTTCAGAAAACACACTTCACACATCAGAACTAATTTGCTTTATTTTAGCAGACGCCCAAATGCAGCGGCCAGCACGAAAACAAACATGAACGAAGATAACTGTCACATTCTACAAAAGAACAAGACACAAATGTCCGTTACTCATTTTTTTCCCCCAATCAATGAATTTGATCTACCACACTCGGCAGGAGGTGGGCGCATGCATCCTGTGAGCAGTTGTGGTTTGGGTCGGGCTACAAAGATGGCTAAAGGCATAATTTGACTTTTTGGGAACTATGCTTTTTCACTTTCTTTTTTTTTTAATTTAAAGTTCATTTTATGCCAAACTTTAAGTTCAGACAAACTTTGTGGTTTTCATTAAATATGTCAAACCAAATGTCTTGTGTTTCGAGTCAGTGTTGAGTTTTTCTCAAATTTAACCAAGACCTTTCTTTAACCTTGACGAAATGCTTAAAGTTCTCCTCGAAACATGACCACAGCACACTGATCATGATTTAGTTTCCATGAGTAGAAATTTCTTTGAATTGAAGTGAATGAAAGAGAGAATGCAGAGACAAAAGAGGGAGAATCCCTGATGACAACAGAAACTAATTTTACTGATCGATGTCTCTCGTGTTGTTCACCATTTTATGGTTAGACTGCAAAGTAAAGAGAGAAAAGAAAATGTGGCCACTAATAACTGGATATCTGATTTTGTGGCACATGGTCGGTTCAGCTGATCGACCTCAGCTGCTGAAAAAGAAGTCACTGTCTTTTCCTTTGTTGGCTTTGAACTTGGCTACAAACTAATACAATAATACAATACTAATACAAATACAAACTTCCAGCGACTGAGACGTCTCTGAAAAAGAGCAGGAAAAGGAATAGGAGCATCTCATGGAAGCATCCAGACAGAAGTATTGTTTGAGATTGAAGCGAGAGGAGAAACTCTGACGCTTCAGCATTGTGAGTCTGACAGATGAGAATCTTACAGATCCTGGCACAAGAGGTCCTTTTATACTCAGACAGGTGGAGCGACACACCTGGAACGAGTACAGGGATGGAAAACAGTTCCTGTTAATTTGTGTTTCTGTTGCTTTGTCAAACAGATTATCAGTGAGTTGAGTTTGAATAAAGCTATAAGCTGCTTCTTTTATGGGAAATTCTGAATATTCTGTCTTTAAAACGTGATGAGATATTTTTGTCTTTCACTAAGTTACCCCTGTTGTCATTACTGAGATGGACTGGCCCAACAGGTGTGGCCTATTTAAGACCTGCTGGGATGGTTCTCTGTAAGAGTCTGGAGGACACAAGCTCCTTTTTTTGTTCCAATGCTTTATACGACACACACTGCTGTTTTCTTCAAGCCTTTATCTGATGAGTTGTCAAAGAGAAATAGGAACAAAAAATGTCCTTCCAGGTGGTTATATTCAGTGTGATCTAATCCGCGAGGCCAAACCTTTTCAACAGTTTTGAACAGAGGAGTTTGTTCCAACCAAATATGTGTGAAACAAAGACGTGCTGCTGCACAACAAACTAAAATTATTTCCTGATTTACTGAATTTTGCAACAGCTTTTCAATATATAATATTTTCCATATTACACACAACCACAGACAGCTGAGACTTTAAAGGCTGTAAACTCTGCTTTGTACACAAGAGGGCGGTACAGCCTAAGATAGAATGTGACACTCCTCTGTTAAACACTGACACAAAAACTCTGATAAGAAATAACAGTTTAGCATCACACATGAACATTTATTAGCAGGTTTAGGGAAGTGAGGCACTAAAGGAATCTGGACACAAGGTGAGATGAGGTGAAGCCACACAGGTGTTTTCACTCATCTGGCCTGATTAGCACTGAACCCTGGTAGACTCCAAATGGCTTCACCTGTGTGATCCAGGGCAAAAGATCTCAAACAAAGAATGATGCTGCATTATATTTTATAATAAGAGAATGTTCTTAAACTTCTGCATGTGGCCAATAAAGTTGTTAGACAACAATTGAAAACAAACCAGGGTGATAAAACAAAGAACTGGACACCGACACCGTGTGTGACTTTATTTCAGACTTTCTGTTTTATCTTCTTCTTGGGAGTTCTTCACACAGGTAAAATCTGCAACATTTCAAAGTTACTTTTTAAAAATGCAGTGGATTGAGAACACATCACTATTCCCTTTTCTGCTGCTGTGCTTTGTCCATCAATCAGAAACAAAAAACAAATCAGAAACTGGCGCCTACAGCAGCTTTGATATGACATAAACTCGACATCAGCATCCAATGAATTAATATACTTTATTATTCTTTAGTTTTGATGATCCTGTCTCACCAGCATCTGCAAATATTATACTTTATCTGTTTCCTTTGTGGGACATAAACATAACATGGACAGTGATTGTTTGGAGACACTTAATTTAGTCACTGTTCTTACGATGACAACATGTTGCGTATCCCAATGTTTTGATCGAAAGTGTTTTAGTGGCTTTAGTGTTTTAGTGGTGAAATAATTCCCTGCATGTTTTCCTCTGTATTTCAACACAAGCTTCATTAGTCAGACCAAAGTAAAAACACCTGTGTGCTTGTCCACGTCCTTTATGCCCAACACTCTGAAGGAAATCCGTACTCACATCAGCCAAATTACAGACTGTACTTCTCCAGCGTGACTTAAACAGATTGAGTTTCACAGTGTATACAAACTGCCTGTTTGTCTTGCTCTCTTGTAATCCCTCTCCCTGAGCACATACAGGCCATTCATGCATAGGTCAACTTTGACAAAGGTACATTCACAGGACAACGGTGGTAAATCCTAATCTGTAGCCATAACCGCTCGAGGTCATTCCATCTGGCTGAGGTGCTCGATGGTCTGAGGTAATCCTACACTGAGACCCCCGGATTCAGACCACGTAGATCCCAGGAGAATTCGACCATTCATAAAAGTCCTCATGTGTGATGACTGCGGCAACGACCCAGATGAAGACGGAGTTCGAGAGACTCACAGAATAACTCCTGTTTGAACCAATTAGCCAACAACAGCTTTTGTCCTGACCTGCCCCGTGGCGTCCATTTCTTTTTCTTTTCATTGTGAATGATACAGAAACAAACTGCCAAATAAGTTTTTCTTAGTTTTAGTTTTAAATATCTTTTTTTTTTTTTCATTTTGTCCTCACCTGTTTGCTGACCCTTTACACGACTGCAGGTCTTTTTTCTTGGACCGACTTGAAGGAACATTACAGCAGGACTCAAGCTCTTTAATGGACAAAAATCAGGAGATGCCATCACAAACAGTTCAGGAATATTTCATTGTTTCTGCTGCCTAAACCAATCTCAGCTGTCACTCTCAGTCTTTAAGAAAAGACTAAAGACCCAGCTCTTCACTGAACACCTTGGCACTTGATAAACTCCTATAAAATGAACACACATACACACACACACACACACACACACACATAAAAAAATAAAATAAAATAAAATAAATAAATAAAAATGTCTAATTGTATGTTGCAATGTATGCCCCCCTCACTGCCTGTAGACAGGCCCTATCTAACTTGAACCTTGCTTTTTTGGCACTTATCCAGGTTGTTTTCTCCTGACTAGATCCTTGCTTGTGTTGTATTTACTCTCAGATGTACGTCGCTTTGGACAAAAGCGTCTGCTAAATGAAATTGTAGAATTGTTGTAGTTGTAATAACAAACAATCTCCTGGTAGAGCTCGCAAGTAAGTTTGTTTCACATGTGTGACGATGAAAACCTAAAGTGTATCAAGACTGAACACACATCACCGACATCTGACTTGCATTAAAACAAATGGATCTTTTTTTTGTTTTTACATAGATTGAATGATGTCAACTCTTTACTGTCCTATTTCCCAACATAGATGTGCGTCGCCTCTTCAGAAAAAAAAAAATCACATTCATGAGATTGACACATCCTGGCCTCCGTACTTTGACCTCTTCCTCTGTGCTCTTGTGTGTGGTTGTCGATGCAGGTTAAAGTGATGTGATGCTACTTGACGCCACCAATGTTTGTTGCACTTGAGGTTAAATTTAGCCTTAAATAAACCAACAAAAGTCACAAAATGAACATAGTGTATCATACAATTTGGGATGAAAACATTGACTGTTGACACTCCGATTAAAGACCTGTGAGATTATATGCTGTGAATACTTTGTATACTATGCTGAATATTTCTGTGTTAAAAAACACTTGGAAACACTTGAAAAGTCACTGGACAGTCCATCTAGTGTGTGACTGATACATGACAAGCACTGCAAATCTACATGATATGACATCACAGAAAATGATGAGCAGATGCAAAATTGGTTTCTTTAAGCAGCAGAAGTGGACGAAACACGGCCGGTGTGTCAACTTTCATTTCCTCCTCAGTCGAGTGAGTGGAGCTGACGAGATGCTGCTAATTAACATTTCAGGCGAGACCAGGCCTCGAACGGCTCAGCGTTTATGGAAGTTCACAGGAAACGGACAGAAGCCCTGAGGCAAGAGTGAGCGGCTAATTAACGCCCGGCGGCAAACACAGGCCACCTGAAAGTGTGTTTGTGTGTCAGCGCAGGTTTTAGTGTGTGTGTGTGTGTGTGTGTGTGTGTGTGTGTGAGAGGAAACAATCCCACTGCATATGTGTTGATGTGTAAAAAAAAAAAACAACTGTGGGCATGTTTGTCTGAGCTTGTATGAATTATTGTCTGTGTGTGTCAGTGAACAGTGCTCTTATTTTCCACTGTCGCAGGAAGTGCATCAGGTGATCGCAGCCCTGTGGGTTTATGTGTGTGTGTGTTTTCACTGGCTTCCCATTAGTCCACAGTTTATCCCTCCACACACACAAACACTCAATGACTCTGTTGTCTGCAGTGGTTTTTCTCGCTGCTAATGAAAAGGCAGAAAGCCAGAAGGGAGAGACGAACTCTCACAAAAACAATCACAATCAATCCTCTTGACATCATCGTTTGGTACATTTCATTTCTGGTGTTTTTGTTTAAGCACATATTCAAAATTTCCCCCCTGCATCTCTTTCTAACTCAATACTGACACAAACAAACATGGACGATGAGGAACGATCGATTTGACCCCGATACTGACACACACACACACACATACACACACACACACACACACACACATGCACTAGTGTGTGAGATAACTGTGTCTGCCAACAGTGTGTGTGTGTGTGTGTGTGTGAGACCCAGTGCTGGTCGACACAGATGACCTCAGGCCTCGGTGACTTCGACTGACCCAGTTTACGTCGATGCTCTCGGCGTTTAGCAAACATTAGTTGACTGTGGATGAGACGAGCGGAGCAGCTTGGAGAAACTTTCAGTTCAGTCGTCAACGTTAGAAGCAGAACAAGGATTCTGTTTTAACACGAATAAGAAAAAACATGGACGAGGACGACTTGCGCACTCGTGAATGAAAAATCCTCAACTTTGACATGTGAGCAGTCGTCAGCTGTTTACTGAATTTAATGTTTGTATTCATTTAGTTTCTGTAAAATCCCCTGACTCATGATGTTTGACCTTTAACCAGTATTCTAGAATTGATTTGTTCCCTACACAGTTAAAACGAATGCTAAAATCTGTCAGACAAAAAGGCTGCGGCCACTTGTAATGAACGTTATAGAGCAGGGGTTTTCAAAGTGTGGGATAGCGAGCCTCCCTAAAGAGAACTCAAAAGCATGCCGCCCCCCCCTTTACCCCCCCTAATTATTATTACTATTATTACTGTTATTGTTGTCGCTTTGTATGTTCCACACAGGCTTAAAAAAGGTTTTTAACAATAAATGCTATACACATCTTTATTTTTGTAAACATCTTAAACATGTTTGTATGTTCTTAAACATATTTTAAAACATTTTAATCATCTTTATCTGTGTGTGTGTGTGGATTAATATCTTTTTAAACACATTTTAGCATCTGTTTTTAACATATTTTAACAGAGTTTTTTAATATCTTTTTGAATGCATTCAATTTAAGGCCTCTTTGTGCAATTCCTCAAATCAGATAATAAACAGATCAACGTCAGTCAGATATTTTTTTTATTATAGCGGCTTGGTGGTTAAACTTTGGTGCTTGGTTTCAATATGACGCCGGAGTTTACATGGTGGCATACTGTCGTTAGCTAGCACCTCTTTGCAGATAACACTCTGTGGCAGCGGAGCATCATCAGGACCAATACATGAAAAGCCAAACTTTAAATAATCAGGGTCATACTTCCTCCGTTTTCTGCTCGCCCCAGACTCTGTGCCCTCTCTCACTTTCACTTCAGATACTAAAAATCCATCCATCTTGTCTATTGTCAGATGTTTACACTTTTTTTTCTTTTCAGGTTTATTTTTTCACTCGCCGCGCCTCCCCTGAAGCCCTCTGGCGCCCCCCAGGGGAGGCGCACCTCACACTTTGAAAACCGCTGTCATAGAGGATATGATATTGGGGAACACACTCCTGTTGTTGACTAATGAACGTTTACTACAGAACTAAATATTTGAATTTGATTGTTGTCAGATTTTTTTTGACAAAGTTAAATAACGATTATGTATTTGTACACAAAAACTACTGCATATTGTAATGCATTGCATCCTATTTCCATCACCCATGATGTCCATCAGGTTTGAACTGTAATGTCATCTTCAGAGCCTTTTAACCTCTGAGGCTTTGTTAGGCTTCCTCTGCTGCTGCGTCGACCAGCTGTGGTCCGGACACATGGAGTCAACTGTGCTGACACAGCTGGATTTATAGCACATTACACATACAGATGTTTTTCTTTCTTACTCTGAATGTTTGGTCAAAGAATTGTGGGAGAACAGAAACCTGCCATCACATCAGGAAGAGCTTGTCTCGGTTTTTGTCTCCCCCTTCAGGTCACTGTATAAAAACAATCTCCAGCTCCACGATTACAAATTCATCATATAGTTGGGGGGCACGTTGGCTGTGCCCGCCCTCCAATGTTTTCATTGCATATAAGCCGCATTGGTTTAATCCATGGCTTCCTCTTTTGCACATCTTCGCCCTCCCTCCATTTCCATCCGCTGCACAAATTAAACTGATGCAAAGCTGTAGCTATAAACCCATTTTCATATCCCTCCCTCACCCATTCTCTCTCTCTCTCTCTCTCTCTCTGTGTCGAAGCCAGTTTTTCTCAATGATATTTCCTCTGATGACGGCATGCTTTCCCCTCCCGCTCGGACTCCCCTCTCTCCCTCCCTCCCCCCTCTTTCATCCAGCTGCTGTTTTCCTGAATGAGCACTGAAACCATCCCATGACCTCACCGTTGGCTCAGCTGCGCCCCCTCCCCCCCCCAAAAAAAAACTTGAAAGATGGAGCGATGATGATAACGATGGCGGCGCTGATGATGATGGAAGGCGGGGGGGCGACGGTCGTAACGAGACATCCTGAAACATCCCGTCCTCTGCAGACGGTCGTGCATACACACACACAGACACACACACACACACACACCGCTGCATCGCTGCATCGCTGCTCTTCAGGATTACAGCCCTTAATCTGCACAGCAACAGCCCCCATGCTGCTGTAATGCTGAGCTGATGGGCGAGAGAAGGAGCACGGAGGAAGAAGGGAAAGAAAAAGGAAGCACGAGAGCAAGAAAAAGAGGAAACGCCAGGAGAGAAAACAGGTTGACACAGAGACAGAGGACGTGGAGGGAGACCAGATTAAGAATGGCTGCTTATTCATTCATAATTTCCTGTTCATTCAGATGAGCCGTCGGCCCGGCGGACAGCCGTGATCACCCTGTTATGTAACTGAGTGAGAGGGGATAAAGAAGGGGGAGCGAGGGGGGGGAGGGGCGGCAGGAGGTGAGGTCAGGTGAAGGAGGGTGGAGATGGAGGAGAAGGAAAACCAGGCGAGCGAGCTGCACGGATCCGGTGTTTTTTTCACTGCGGGACCGATCAGCTGAGCGCCGCTGTCAGGACCTGATTCATGTGGTTTGATGATGGTGATGGTCGTTGGTGATGTCACAGTGGCTGCAGAGCTGCAGGAGGGAAATGGCGCGTACGGCCCAGACGATGGCGTAGTAGTGGTGGTGCACTGCGCTTCACCAAAGAAAAAAAAAAAATAAAAAGCTCATCCATCTCAGCTGAAACACAGAGGATGTGTCCAGATACATGAGATCTGAATCACTGTATTTACAGACACAGGGACCAGAGTGCATGAAGGCTCAGGGCCTCACCTCCTCCTCTGCAGCTACAGACGACCAAACAGAGACGAGTCGTGCATCGTTCTGCAGTTTCAGTGGCCGAAACCTTCATGAAAGATTTTAGAAAAGTAAAAGTTCAGCAGGTGAAGTCATAGACAGACGAGTGGAGCGAGAACATCTGTTCACATCCAGAGCCTGAGAGGAGAAATAAACAACAGAGAAACAGCAGAAAGTTGACTTCATGATAAGTTTTCATATCAGTTTCAGTCTGAGCCGTCACACACACACACACACCGTCCAGCTGTTGTGCTGTTTTGCTTCAGTGTGAACACGTTTGAATCCTGTTTCATATTTCAGTTGCTACATCAGGAGCAGACTTTGGATCAGGGCCAACCTCCGGCGCTGAAAAATGAAGCCAATGCGGAAGTGCAAAAAAGCTGCACTTCCTCGAATAACCACTAGAGCAGGCTGCAGAAGGGAGTCAATTACATTTGAGCCCCATGTTAAAATGTCCGATTTTACCACAGAAAAAAACATATTTACAGCCTGGTTCAAAACATGGCTCTAGTCTCATAAGCTGTTTTTCTACTCCATGACAACTC
>JBBMOC010000105.1:342304-361391 GCA_037975185.1 Centropyge bicolor | reverse complement strand
GTTAAATGCTAAATATCGTTGCTAGCCGGCTAACCCCACGACGATCTCTTTCCCAAACTCAGTGACTAGAATTAGCCGGGGCGACGCCCTTTAGACCGTCAGTGGCTAGTTGTCAGTCAAACCCCCCCAGAGTTGTCATGGAGTAGAAAAACAGGTTATGAGACTAGAGACATGTTTTGAACCAGGCTGTAAATATGTTTTTTTTTCTGTGGTAAAATCGGACATTTTAACATGGGGCTCAAATGTAATTGACTCCCTTCTGCAGCCTGCTCTAGTGGTTATTGGAGGAACTGCAGCTTTTTTGCACTTCCGCATTGGCTTCATTTTTCAGCGCCGGAGGTTGCCGCTTGGTTTGCATTTACTGTGACATTATGACTATGAGTCTTTGTTTCTTTATTCAGTCAAGAAATAAAACGTTTATGCAGCAGCTACTATCTGCAGTCACTAGATCATATGGGTCTATTAAACATTTTGTTAAGTTCTTACAGGAGCTAAGTTTCACCTCTTAAATCTGGGTGTATTTTTGCCGTCATTGGGCCAAAATGTCAAACAATACAGCATATTGTAATGTAAGTGGTCAAGAGAAAACTAGACTAGACTTGCACCTCTTCCTGTCTCTGATTTCAGGCTCCTGTGACATTAGACTTTGGCCAATCACAGCTCAGTTCTGAGAGACGGCTCCTGCAGAAAATCCTGCATCTTCTGAGAGATTTTCCTTTGTCTAATATGTTATAAAATACAACACATGTCCCATTTCCACATGGAGCCTTGTGTTCACTATGTTTGATATCACGACAGTTGAAGAGGAAAGATCAGGCCTGACGAGGTTGGATGTCATACTCCTTTAATGAAGCGTCTCCATCTGCTTCCCGTTTTGCACCAAGCTGAACAAAAACACTGAATTTAAACTGGTGTTTCAGAGCCAATTAAATCCTATTTACTTCAATCATCATAAGTAACAGCATTTATAACCCTGTCACATAAACCAAAGCAGACCAGACTCCTCTCAGCTCCTCTCTTTATCTCCTCGTCTTATTCTTTCTATCAAGTCAAAAGCTGACCTCTTTGACCCTGTGGTGACCCCTGCCGCCCCCACCAGCGGCACACTGAATGAGGCACAGGAAAAAGGCCGCCTCACAGCCTGCAGGAAGCCCCTGACCTTTAACCCCAACACCTCCCTTTAGGCTTGTTTTTTTTTTTTTTCGCACTGGGAGGTGACGCTTTTCCAAACCATTTGACCTGCTTCTCTCATCAGCACTGTGCTTACACAAGACCTGTGGCGGCGGGGAAGTCATTACACCTCAACTATTTCACAAGTCAACATGAACTGGCTATTCATGTGTGGAGCGTGAGGACCGGCACCAAGAATCATTATCAGTTAATCTGATT
Organism: Centropyge bicolor; assembly: GCA_037975185.1. Lineage (NCBI taxonomy): Eukaryota > Metazoa > Chordata > Actinopteri > Pomacanthidae > Centropyge > Centropyge bicolor. The sequence continues at coordinate 360,002 of JBBMOC010000105.1, read as the reverse complement.
AGCATTGATTATCAGTAATTAGAGGGTGAATCATTTAGTCAATAAAAAGTCTTAAAGCAGTTGGAAGTGTCTGTCATATGTTTCCCATGTTTTGACTGATCAATGACCCAAAAACAAAGATATGAATTTCAAAAAAAAAAAAAAAAACCTCACATCACATCTCACCAGAACAAGACCAGACAAACTCGATGACTGTCAAAGAGACTTTTTCACAAGATCGACTTTGTACTTTGAGCAGCCACGTTATCTGTCTGATCATATCTTGCAGACGCATCCTTGAACAAAGTCTATCATGCAACTTCTCTCTGCAAATTCTTTCTGCAAGTACACGTTAATAGTCATGAGTAAAAAGCCAAACTCCATGTGTTGGACTGTATCTGCATCAGTTAGTGACATGTGACGTGTCCGCCCGTGACGACAGGTCTTGTGATGTGGTGAACACTGGTTGAACATTCTGTCCCACAGATTTGTTGTGTGTCAGCATTCGTGCTCTCTGCGTCTCCTTTACTGCTCTTGAACGCACTCAGGCCGACCTTTGACCTCACAGGTTCCTCAGATGTTCTCTGAGGCCTCCAACGAGACGCGCCCGCAGACGAATTCGGCGTACCTGCAGCAGAGCGAACGGGCCGACTCTGTGAACACTGTAAACTGTTGCAGCTGGCTCTCTGAAGTCGCTGCTTTGATTTGGTCGCCCGTTGTCGGCTTGTAGTCTTTTGCTTGTGGAGGCGAACGAGAAGAAACCACAGTCAGTGGGTGAAACTGTGGATGTGTAGACTAAACAACCGGATCTTTCTCTTTTTTTTTTTCTCAGCCTGATTCGTCATGCTCGAACATTTTAACAGACACAGACCAAGCAGCAACCTCCGGCGCTGAAAAATGAAGCCAATGCGGAAGTGCAAAAAAGCTGCAGTTCCTCGAATAACCACTAGAGCAGGTCGCAGAAGGGAGTCAATTACATTTGAGCCCCATGTTAAAATGTCCGACTTTACCACAGAAAAAAACATATTTACAGCCTGGTTCAAAACATGGCTCTAGTCTCATAAGCTGTTTTTCTACTCAATGACAACTCTGGGGGGGGGGCTTTTTTCAGCCAATAGCGTTCATTCAGCTGGCCCATAGGACCCGCCTCAGCTCCGCCCTCGCTCCACCTCTTTGTCCATATTTGGAGTAACCGGAGGTAGGCTACCAAGATGGCTACGCACTACGATTTGCTTCATTTTTGCTCTTCAGAAACCTATGGGTGACGTCACGGACACTACGTCCATATTTTATACAGTCTATGATGCAGACGAGGGTTGACTAGTGCCAGACAGAAACTACAGGCGAGGGGGGGGGGGGGGGGTCACAGACTCTGAGTCCTGATCAGGTCTGTAATGAGGAGGAACTTGTTATCTTTTCATTCACAAATGGCCCCTGCGCTCTCTGATAACCCCAGAGTCAGTTTCTCTCTCATTGTGATTCGACTCTCTCTCACAGATGTAAATGTAAAAACAGCAGCGGTAAAGAAAAGGAACCTGACCAGGGAGCAGGGAAGGAGACGGAGGAAGGAGAAGGAGGAAGGAATGGAAAAACAGGGATTACTGCCCCGCATTGTCCCGAAGCTAATCCCTCCTCTGCTCCACACAAAAACATTTGACACCTTTCGGGGGCTCAGGCCGACACTTCCAGTCACTCCCACACACTCGGGGGTTACACAAACTCACACAACACGGAGGCGCGCATTCACAGGCTCGCACATTCAAAGTGTTTCCTCGCTCCGTCCACGCCGCCTGTCAGACAGCATGAAATCTGCCCCTCGCTGGAGGAGGGGGCTCTCGTCTGTTCCACCCCCGCTTCTCCTTCCTCTTCGCTTTCATCCATTCTCCATGGCCCCGCCCTCCTTCGGGGGCCCCACCAGGCCTTTGTGCAGATCGACGGCCTGTGGCTAGCCTGGAAGAAGGGTTACCCAGAGTCCACCGCTCCCTCTGATGCAGGGGAATATTCAAATCTACTGTTAGACATGTTGCTCCTGTGACGAAAAACCAGCTCTCAAATTATTCTTCATTTAAAAACCACACGATAAAATATTCAGAACTTTTACTTAAAGTTGAACCACAACGGAAAAGAAAAATATCACATGTAGATTTTCACTTAAGTAGAAGTACAGATGTATTAACAGTACTTACAAGGATGAGGCCTCATTCTATGTTTGTCTAGTTTTAAAAAAAATGCCAGAAAAAGACACTGATTCTACTTGTAAATATTATGTGAAGAGCCGATATCTGGCATCTTATTCCTCTGTGTCATGAAGCTTCTCCGAACGAATAAGTGAGACACATTTACACTATAGAACATCACACATCAACTTTAAAGTATCAAAAGTAAAAATACTCATGAGGCAGCAGGATCCTCAGTCTTATACGACTGAATCATCAATATCATTATTAATACATTAACATGTTAACAGTATTTTAAGTTGAGTTCATCAGTGACAATCTGATGTATAGTCTACTGGAAAAGTCATAGTACAATAGTACAAGTACAGTACTTCTTAAAGTACTTCCACCTCATTAAAGACGTGCTGTCGTGCTGTGTTTTATAGTGTGTGTTGTATTGTTGTGTACACACATTATTGTGAACAGTGATTTTATATTTGCTGTTTCACAATGAAAAAGTTCCAGTTAATAAAAGATTTTCTGTAAAACTGAGGCGACACCTCTTTGGCTTTGTCATAGCTTGGAAATTATTATGTCACTTTCTTGCTTGACAAAGACAAACTGCTATATTTCACTTTATTTCGTTGCCTTAAATGTGAAGTGTTTCCTGCCCTCTCCTCTCTCTCTGTAATCAGCCCTGCTCTTCTCTCTGGGCGGAGACTTCGCAGGTGAGGTGTGAGCTCCGTGACCTTTTGACTCACCCTCGCTCTGTTCTCCTCCTTCTCATTTGGAAAGAATTTATTTTCAGTTCCCTATTTCCTCCTGGCTGCCCCTCACTCTGTCCGGCGGCCCCGCCCCCCTCCGTGCCCCCTCCTGGGGCAGTTAAAGTGCAGCTGTCGCTCTCAGCTCTCTATTATCCGGCCCGAGGGGCCGAGGAGGGCAGAGGAGGCGGAGGAGGCGCGGAGGGTGGAAAAAAAGAGAGGAAAGTATGGGATGATATTTTAGCATTTCTGGGAAGCTGTGGGTGTATGATTACTTGAACAAGTGTGACCCCGCTTCTTTTCTCCCCTCCTCTTCTTCGCTTCCTACCATCCTACATATTTACTGTGAAAACCAAAGAAGCAGACACTGAGCTTCCAGGGTAAGATACATCAGTCAGTGGCAAAAAATAAAAGCATGTTTTTCCTTTTTTGAAATAAAAACTTTAGCAATAAATTTAAAAAAACGTTGAATATGATTAAGGCTGAATATTTGTACCTTTACGATACCTGAGCTCCAGACTGTGGACATGATGTCTAGTACAAAAAGAATCTTAATTTCATATGATGGGAAAATATAGAATTTTCCTTGATGAAGTGTAGAAGACTTATTGAAACTCTTCCACTAAAAATTAGTTCTATTTCTACATTTAAAATCGAACCACAAACAAACTGCACTAGACATAACTTCTCTTATTCACTCATTTAAATGATGAAAAATAATTTGTATGTTTCTTAAACGACAATTACTTACAAGTGTACTTTTGTGGTTGAGCAGGTTCAATCGAATGGTTTGTTACAGTTGAATCCTATTTTCAGTCCAGAGAGAAAAGTTCAAGCCTCCTCTCTGAGCTTTCACGTTGATCTGCCCCGGATCAAAACTCTGTGGAAAACCACATTGTAAGTTTCATCTTGTGCTCAAATTTCCTGGAAAACAGAGGAAAACAGAGCGTCTTCACTCGTGACCTCAAGCTGCTCCAATAACTAAAAACCGAGACGAAGCTCTGACGTCTCTTCTACATTAACACGTGTGGTCATTAAATTTCCCTGGACATAATAAAGAGCCTTCTTCGTGGTTAAAGCAGGTTGAAGTGGCTGATGTTCACTCCACTGACCAGCTACGTCACCTCCACCAGGAGGAAACCACCGCGTTAACCGATCTCCTGTCTGTCGGCTCGGCCGCCATCCAACCCGTCCCGGATCAATTTGGCCGAGTTGAACGAAGGGTCGAGGCAATTTAACACTGGTCCTGCATTGTAAAAGAGCAGAGGAGGGGTCAGGGCCGGGCAGGTGGAGGTCAGCTCGGAGAGGGCCGTCTGAATTCCTGGTGAACATGATCGTAAAATGGATTTTGTTTTGTTTGGGGGGTTTTGTGTGTCTGCACTTGTTCTTGTCTTGTTTTGAATAAATCATACGTCTGGTCATATTTTGTTTTTCTCTAATTGCACAACAAGTACTCCTTGTGTCGCCGGAGCCTGGTTCTTCTTATTCCTCTGTGCCATAGAGCGCCATTGTTGTTTCAAAACTATTTAAAACACATCAATGCAGCACACTGTTGCACTGGCTGACATGTCTCCTCATTAGCATGAATAAGAGCACTGTAGTTTATTTTGAGTCACATACACCTTCCTGCCGCTGGACATACTCTCCAGAGCAGCCATCGTGTATTCATCCACCGCTGAAAATAGTCCCCAACCAAAGCAGCATGTCCTTCTGTTTGAGTGAGGTTTGCTAAAAAAAAATAGTGACCAGTTTTTAAGGAAGCAGCTAAGACATTTAACAAACTTTAGTTTTCAACAGTAGCAAATGGGCTTAAGAGAGAGACAGGATGGAAAAGTTGGAAAGTACTGAGAGACGAATGAGGATTTTTCATGTGTTTTTATGTAAGAAAAAAAGGAAAAAAACACCAGAATAATTCTATAAGACTTAGTTTAACAGTTGAGGTTAAATATTACGTTTGGCTTGAGAAAGTCAATGAGGGTCATCACAAGTATAAAAGTACAACAAACAATCTGCTCTTACTTCCTTTTCATTTACGTGTACTCATATATTTGTAGGTTCCAACGTGTGTTTCTCTCTGTGATTGTGTTTGTGTGTATGTAAATGTGTGTGTATTTGTGTGTGTGTGTAATTTAGTCAGTAAATGTTAGTCATTACTGTCGGTCTCTAGAAACAGGGAAGGAAGGAAGTAATGCAACAAGCAGCCTTCTAGGGTTTCATGGTAATCACCAGGCCAATTATGAGCAAGTACAAACACACACACACACACACACACACACACGCACTACTAGCATCAAGCCGGGTTATGGTTTATTTCATAGCCTGTTGTCATAACAGAGGCTTAACTCCTGCGTTTGCAGTTTCCTCCCACGATGTCACCAGATGATGTTTCATTGAGAAAACTGCAGACTGAACTTACCTGAGTTCACTTTCACCAACGAGTCGACTCGAGCAGCGGCTGTGAATGTTTTTTTCCTGCTGTGACAGATGGCACTGACTTCCCTTTTACTGGATCAGTGTTCTCAGTTTGCCATTAACAGATGTTTGTTAGATACTGTAATATTTCCACCCATTCCCCTGTAGTGTCTTACATTAACATGTAGACAAACCAAAACCTGAAAGACTTTGTTCAAAGTCTGTTTTTGAGATGTTCTAATGCAAAACTTTATTGAATAGAAAAGCACTCGGAGAGCGCAGACCTCCGCCAAGCAGCACAGTTCCTCCAGCTTATTGTGACTTACACCCCAAAATATTAGTCCTACCTTTGATTTATCTAGTTCAATGGATTCCTGGACCATAAAAACATACCCTTAGCAACTGGAATCACATTGATATCATTTTTAGTTTAATAAAAAACAAAAACAAAGCAAAAACATAACTTCCTTGGTGGAGGTAATGATGGCAGTGAAAACTCATCAAAGAACAAGAATTCATCAGAAAGTCATCAGAAATATTGTGCTTTTAAGTTCATTCAAAATTTTGAATTCACTTTACTCAAAACACAAATAACTGATATGAAAAGTTTAACAATAACCAGGTGAAACTCAAACTAAATTTTAAAAACTGGCCGACAGAAGAGTCCTTGTGTCCTGATAAACTCATCCTGCAGCCTCAGGTCTTTTCTTTGTTGGATGCAGTAATGAACGAAGCCGATCTAACTGAGTTTTCCTGTCGTGGAAATTCAGTGCCTTCATTTCCACGACGTATTCCTTCATGGTGTTTTTTTAAAAGGTTGCTGTTACCAGAAGCCTCTCTCCGTCAGCAGAACATAGCAGCAGTTTGCTAAATCTGCCTAAACCCCTCTTTACTCAGAGGTTTAAGGTGTCTGAAGAGACAAGCCGTCGACACAAAGAGGAGATTGATTTCAAGACGCTTCCTCTCCTTACCTTTCACCTGCGTGTCAGTCCGACAGACGGAGGCCTGCAGGCTCGCCGTCTGAGCTCAGGTCAGAGGTCAGGGAGGTTCGTCTCTGCTGAACCCCAGAACCAGCTGATGCAGATTCAGCATTTTTTCATTGATCATTCATTGTTTTCTGGCTGGCAGTCGTCTCACATTTTGCTGCAGCACTTCAGTATGTTACACCTGTCGATCAGTGCATGTGCAACAGGAACCCAGCCACAGAAAAACAGCAGAAAAACAGTGAGGCTTTAAGTAAATGCATAGACTGTATAAAATATGGACGTAGTGTCCGTGACGTCACCCATAGGTTTCTGAAGAGCAAAAATGAAGCAAATCGTAGTGCGCAGCCATCTTGGTAGCCTACCTCCGGTTACTCCAAATATGGACAAAGAGGTGGAGCGAGGGCGGAGCTGAGGCGGGTCCTATGGGCCGGCTGAATGAACGCTATTGGCTGAAAAAAGCCGCTTTATTCCAAATAATCAAACTAGCTACGGCTAACCAGCTAGGTTAAATGCTAAATATCGTTGCTAGCCGGCTAACCCACGACGATCTCTTTCCCAAACTCAGTGACTAGAATTAGCCGGGGTGACGCCCTTTAGACCGTCAGTGGCTAGTTGTCAATCAAAGTGGCGCCACTTAGATTGACAGCTATGAATTGTGCATAATGATGTATTTTGTATATTTTAAACGAACGTCATATAGAAAAATTCGCCCCCCCCCCCGAGTTGTCATGGAGTAGAAAAACAGCTTATGAGACTAGAGCCATGTTTTGAACCAGGCTGTAAATATGTTTTTTTCTGTGGTAAAATCGGACATTTTAACATGGGGCTCAAATGTAATTGACTCCCTTCTGCGGCCTGCTCTAGTGGTTATTTGAGGAACTGCAGCTTTTTTGCACTTCCGAATTGGCTTCATTTTTCAGCGGCGGAGGTTGCCGCTTGAGTAAATGTTGCTCAAACAGAAATTCAAATTCATGTCCTGTTCAAATTGTCACATGTTTGTCCACCACATTGTTTTGGACGCTTTGTGCAAATGTTCAACAGTAAATTGTGGTGAGAATGTGTCTGACAAAGACCATAAAAGAGAAGACATTTCAACACTAAAGCAAACATCTGCGTGTCCAAGGTAAACCTCACTTCACATGTACATATTTGATTCAAGGTTCTTTGATGAGGCCTTGTGAACGTGCATGAAAAAAAAACTGAACATAAACTTTCTCAGCACATTTAAAATGGCTGTTTTTTGTTCTTTTCATCTGTTCAAGTTGTTCATAACTCAGACAGAAGATGATAATAATCAATAATAATAACTATAGTGTTAATGTGTCAAAATGAGTAGAGACATTTTTGTACATTAGTTTCTCTTGAAATCTTTCTGCTATTGTTGTTTTCATATTTGAGAGTCTGCTGCTGACCTGACTTCACATCCTGAGAGAACGCCCCCACTGGACACAGTGGGTGGTGTTGATTTCTACAGAAGAGCACATTTAAGCTTGTAGCAGATCCATGAATGTTTATCAGAGGTGCTGAATGAGCGAATGTTTTATCATTAGCATGTAGAGTCTATATCTTAAAGCTTACAACGAAATAATAAAACTCAGTAAGATAATGGGTTTAACTAGGTGGAACTATCCTTTAAAGTCTCCTGTGTTGATGAACATCCACCCTGCTGACGTGTCCTTGAGCCAGACAGTGAACATCCGACCAGCTCCAGGGGCCTATTGTGCATCTGACCTCCGACCTCTCTCCTCCACGAATCGATAATCAGACATTATGAAATGAGGCGAGGAGTAAAGTGAAGTGTCGAGCGCCTCTTGGGGAGGAGGGTGGTGGTGGGGGGGGGGAGGGGGTGCAGCCAGGGAAAACATTACATTAGACACACTAAAATATTTACAAGCCTCCGTCGGCTCCTGAGCCTCCAGCCTTCATCAAGTGCCAGGGCTCTGCCATCCGGTGTGGCCCCCGCTGTTTGTTAATGGACTTCCTGCTCTCCTCCGACAGAAGGTTGGCTGCTGTGTTTACGCACTCGAGGCCTTTTTCAGCACACAGTACATGGGAGCAGTAACAGGTTGGAGCGAATCAATGAAGGATGTTTGAGTCATTCAATCAGAATTTTTCTTGTCTTCTGTGGACGTTGTGCAGAGTCGTTTGCAATAACTGGGAGAAGAATCTGCAGAAAAGACACTGGATGAAATCAATAAATGGACATTTATTTGTACAGTGTGAGGAAAACTGGGTTAATGCCATACAAGGGAATAATGTCTGTTATTTTTAGACAAACAGAAGGAAAACTGTCTCAGTGGCTGTTAGTTTGTCTGAAGGTGTGAAGATCTGGTGATGTTTAAGTCTCCTAATAGAGATAGAGTATGATTATGGGATGGATGTCAGACACATCAGGTTATTCTTCTCAAAGATGTGTAAAATGTATTTATAGCTTTAAAAAGAGTTATTGCCTCTAAGTCATGTTTGATATTGATTCACCAGATGGTTTGTTTCCACCTCAGAAGTCGTCCTTGGAAGCTGATTTTAGAAAAAAATTCACTTTGACAAAACCACCTGGCAGGTGACTGGATGAGCCATCTTTCCATCATCAGACACATCTGACCTAAATGCAGCTCAAGAAAAAGCAGCTTCTGAAAAAGACAAGCTACTAACCGCCTCCATTCACCTCGTCCCTCCCATTCACAGGCAGCCAGCTTCAGCGAGGGTTCATTCAGACCAAGGACGGCCTCTATTTGTCTGAACCCCGCTGTCTCTTTTTTTTCCATTTTAAGCCGCTGCCGGCTAATGGTCCAATATGATGTGTATTTATTTATCTATCTCCCGCGTTGGCATGACAACGGAGACGCAAGGCGATTCAAAGGAGACGTACAAAGAGAGACACGCGGCAGAGTCTATATTTACCTGAATGAGGATAATATTAAACATGAGAGTTACTGAAGGTGAGTTCAAGAAGCGATCTGTCAGCGGAGAACTGTGTCAGTGAACGTCTGTGGATGAACTGGGAAGAGTTCTCCTCAGTTCTTAAGAGCTAAAGTCAAGGAGCTCTCACGTATGGAAGTCGTTGAAAGAAGCTGTAGTTTGCTCATTTGGCCTGTTGGTGTTTTCATCAACAGAAGAATCCGCTCGTGTTTACACTCCATCGCTCTGTTTCGTGTCATCAGTCAACTTTACCGACGTTCATGTGTTCAAAAGTCATGTGTTCACAAAGTGTTGAACCTCTCTCCATCCTCGCTTGTGAATGACTGAGTCTTTCCAGGATGAAGCTTTCATACCCAATCATGATCCTCTCACCTGTTACCAATGAACCTTTTACTTCTGGAAGGATCCAAACCAAGCGGCAACCTGCGGCGCTGAAAAATGAAGCCAATGTGGAAGTGCAAAAAAGCTGCAGTTCCTCGAATAACCACTAGAGCAGGCTGCAGAAGGGAGTCAATTACATTTGAGCCCCATGTTAAAATGTCCGATTTTATGACAGAAAAAAACATATTTACAGCCTGGTTCAAAACATGGCTCTAGTCTCATAAGCTGTTTCTCTACTCCATGACAACTCTGGGGGGGGGGGGCGAATTGTTTTATAAGGCGTTCGTTTAAAATATACAGCATACATCATTATGCACAATTCATAGCTGTCAATCTAAGTGGCGCCACTTTGATTGACAACTAGCCACTGACGTCTAAAGGGCGTCACCCCGGCTAATTCTAGTCACTGAGTTTGACGGATTGGTCACGTTCGTGGGGTTAGCCGGCTAGCAACGATATTTAACCTAGCTGGTTAGCCGTAGCTAGTTTGATTATTTCGAATAAAGCGGCCTTTTTCAGCAGCTCTTTTCAGCCAATAGCGTTCATTTGACCCGCCTCAGCTCCGCCCTCGCTCCACCTCTTTGTCCATATTTGGAGTAACCAGAGGTAGGCTACCAAGATGGCTACGCACTACGATTTGCTTCATTTTTGCTCTTCAGAAACCTATGGGTGATGTCACGGACACTACGTCCATATTTTATACAGTCTATGATCCAAACAGGTGTTTTTGGATCAGTCCACAACTTTCACAGTTGTTGCTTCTGTCTTCTATGCTGCTGTCATCAGGTTCAGAAGAAGCAGATATTTGAGGCTGATGATCAAACATTAAATATATCCTCTCTGTTTTTCGGAACCAGGGTCGTATGTGTAATAAGACTAATGATAGAGACCAAGAAATTGAAAGTTTCTTCATTTGAGAAAAGATTAAATATGCAGCCTCGAGGCAAAACTGAGAATGTCTTGTAGCAGCAATGCATTCTGGTCTATTAAAGCTGCTGCAGATTTAAAAATGTGTCTGATATATTAGATAAGCTTTCATGTTCAGTTTCAATGAATTTAACCTGGATGAAACAACCAATCAAAGACATCGATCAAGTCTTCAAGATCACCTTTGACTTTAGATGATCATGACGTGATTGGCTCTTCTTCTATTTCTGACCTGTCAGAATTTGAAAAATCAAACCAGGTAGATAAACAATGAGTAAACATTTATGTCATGAAAATAATCTCTCTCTTGCATCAGCACCATAACACTGACAAATGAAAGGCAAATTAAAGCTGCCAAAACCTTGTATCATGTATCTTAAGCAAATTTCATCACACCATGTGTGACTCAAGTGCTGATAAACCAGAACTGTCCAGGTCCAGCTCTGAGTTCCAGCCTCAGCAGCGTCATGTATGAGTTACATATTGTGTCTATTTCGGTAGATGTCAACAGTCCTGTGAAGTGTTCTGTTTATCACCCAATAGTTGGTGAAGTGTGCCGGGATGCTGAAGTGATGAGCTGCTATTTCCTCCCACTGTCTCCCTTATTAGCTCCCTCCTTCTCCCCAGCTCTGTCGCTGAAGTGGCACAGTTGTGTCAGCAGGATTACTCATACCTGGGGCTGGATGAACGGGACTGGATCCGCCTTAATCACCCACTTCCACTTCCTGTTCCTCGACGTGCCGACGGCCCGCTGTGGGCGGACGCTGATGACGGGAAGCAGCGCGGCCCGAACCAGCGGGAACCAGGAGGGAGCGATCGGCTGGGATGTTATTATAGTTTCACTGAGGGAAAAGTGCGGATGTCTGAACACACAGGTTCACTGGTTCACATAGAAGAGGATCTGCTGCACTTTAGAACAGAAGCGTTAGATAGGACAAGGAGACAAGAGAGAATCCAAAGCAACATTTTGATCTCACAAGAATCTTCCTCATCTTTACATTAAATAAAATCTGTCTTTGTGAGTATGTTAATACATTTGTCAATCGAGAAATATGAATATCATCGTAATACAACAAGAAATCCAATGGAAAAACGACGGCACAGACCAAAACATTTCCAAAACAGAATTCATGATTAAAAATATAATGTATTTAATAATGGACTGTTCAATATAAGGCAATAATGGATGGATGTGCTCTATTTGTCTCAAACTGTGAGATTCTTGTGTTGGAGCAGCGACAGTATGAGTTGATACAAGACAAAATATATTACATTAACCCTACATCACCGATCGAATCATATCTGATCCAAGAGTTTTGGAGGCTCCTACATCGTCAGTGTGCAAAATAAAACCACAAAATGAGCCAAAATAAATGAAGTGTTCCTCTTCCACCTGCCAGCTCCGTTGGTGGATTTCTCGTTGCTGCATGATAGCAGATAGGAGCTTATACATGTTTTTGTTGAATGAAATGAAATGAAACTTCTCAAATGATGAAGATGTCTCAAATATGATAAAAATTTAAACTCATATGTGGAAATCGATATTATTTTCGATAATTGATATATTGTTTTTGTTTGTTTGTTCAGAAGGACCATGAAAGGCTCCAGTTTCAAAGAGTTGGAATTTTCTGTCAATTATTTCATGGTTCAGGCTTTACAGGGTTAATAATGGAGTGTTTCATAAGAGGACAGTCAATATAAGGCAATAATGGATGGATGTGCTTTATTTGTCTCTTTGGAAATTCTTGTGTTGGAGCAGCGACAGCATGAGTTGACACCACACAACACAAAATATATCACATTAAATAACAAGATATATCATGATATGATGTGAAAGAAGTGAAAGAAAATAAAACAGAACCTGGATTAGTGTCATGTTGTGTCCTTAAATATCTATATGTGACTTTTGTTATCGTCCATAATCCAGTGTAATGTCCAGTTATTAAGACCAGTCAATTTGCAAAAGAGGCAAGCAAGAAGCGAAAAAAAAGGTCGACCACGAGACGATTATTTGTTGATGAATTCCTGCATCACAGTCAGACTGACACCCGACAGGTGTTGGACACAACTGACACTACGCTGAGAGTGTAAACGAGAGCAGCAGACGCCGCCGTGAAAAGGAGAAGTCAGCATCAGTGAAGTGGGCCTGATGGCAGGTCTAACTGTGTGGGCAGGCCGCCATGTTTGCTCGCCTTGTTTCGCTTGTTTTGTCTTTGTTTTTTTTTCTCCCTAAAAAACGGCTTTTTAAATGATAATGACTATTTATACTCCTCTCGAGTTTGTCTGCGTGGGCTCGAAGGAGACAGCGAGGATGATTCACAGCCGTTAGAGATCGCCTTTCGTCAACCACCGCTCCTCTTTCCTGTGGCTCTCCCTCTCTTTCTGTTTCTCTCTCTCGCTCTCTCTCTCTTTTCTTCAGCAGAGCAATAATAGAAAGATCTTGTAGTCGCTTCAGGTAGAAGCTGCGTGGGCGGAAGGACACGTTGGCTCCAGGTTTATAAAGGAGCCAAAGATAGTTTCTTTTTTGAAGGGAAGGTTTTATAAGTCTCCAGTCTGAATCACGATTAAGCCAAATGAAACAGGTTACTGTCAGCTGCAGCATCAGTCTGGCCAATCACATCAATGTGCTTTGTTAGTTTTACTCAGAAAAACATATTCTGAAAAACATCTTAGAAAAAAAATGGCTGATGAAAGATAAAACACTGTAATAAAGAATAAAGTATTTAAGACCTACAACAAGTATCACTATAACAAATCTATTCATCTTATAATAAAGAATGAAACTGGAGGTGTCAGTATGTAAATGTTGGTGATTTGCAAAAAGCTAAATCAATATTACAGACATAAAAATGGGACAATAACAGTGCAAACAGTCTCTGACAGCCAGGCCATTGAAAGTGGTTTCACTAAATGACTCAGCTCAGTTTCATCTGTTGCTGGACAAAAACTACAGCTCCCATGAGGCCTTGTGGCTCATATGATATGTTGTTGAATGCTAAAAAAAATATTGATAATTTTAAGCCACCACCTGATCATCAGGTTAAACACACAGCTGTGGTTCTGTCCACCTGATGAATCTCAGCATCATTCTCCTTTTAGCTCTGTTCTGGTCTCCATCAACTCCTGAGAAAAAAAAACATTTCTAGCTGCTAAATTTTCCACTTTGTTCACCGGCTCAACTTTGTCTATTTGATAGCAGGCAGGTTGATCAGAGCTTGTTTGCTGACATCAGAATCAACTATAGATTAGACAACAACCAAAACAATGAGCTTAAAGAAGCTAAAAGGTTCTGTCAATGAGTTGAAGAGTTGCATGATGATTCTGGGTGTAGATCATAGCAGCCATGGTTCACAGACCTGTGCTGATGCAGTGCAGCTTCTTTTGAAATGCACAATGCAATTATTCTTGTAAAGAGGAACTCGAGTGTGAGTGATCGTGTGAGGTGTTAAAATGATCAATTAACCTGTCTTATCATCGTTAAATGTGACAACGTAGGAGGTCCTTTGCTGCTGAAAAGGTTTGTTTCTTCTGGATTCACAGACGAGGTTTTCCCATCAAACCCTCTCTTCCAACCGTCCAGGCCTGTTCTGCCGGATCCTTCCAATGGTAAAAGCCTATTATGGTATAAACCATGAAAATCGGATGTTTCCCTCGCCGCTCTGCTCGTATGTGGGGCAGCTCGCAGGAGCACGTGCGGCGCTCGGCAGCCAGCTGCATCAGCACCCTGCAAATCCATCAGATTCGCACATGGCTCTCGGTGGGAGGTGGGTGACGAGGGGGCTGCGGGGAGGAAGGTGGGTGTTAGGAAGACACGCACCAACATCCACCGACTTATGGAGGCAATTCAACTTATGTGACTATTTCTGTCAGCGGCGGCGAAGCTCGGCGGCTGACGTTTCGACGGGGTTGACTATTTTTGTCAGCAGCTTCACAGCCTGTCAGAGCAGGGGTTTGATCCCACTCTTCGTCGGTTTGGGCGGCAGCTGGCGTCTCTTTGCAGCTGGAGATGTTTCACCTCAGGAGCCATTTTTCAGCGCTCAGCGATACTGAAAGTTTTAACAAAAACAAATGTATTATCTTCATCACTGCAGATTCTTGCTGACATGTGCAACTTGGACACGAGGGTTTGTGGTGATGGTTAGGTTCCATCCTCCGTGGAAAAAGAATTTCCACAAGGAAACGCAACAAGATATAGAGAAGCTTTTCAGTTTTAGCATCTGTAGTTTTGCATTTAAACAACTGAAAGAATCAAATAATTCATGTTTAATCTAAAGAAACTCACGCACTTTGTGTATATGTGAATAAATCCATTCACTAAAGAACCACATAAATCAAAAGTTTATAAATGACGAAGAGGAGCAGAAAGGAAGGTCGCATGTATTAGTACAAAATGTGATTTTGAAATGACCAAAAACACTTTGATATAAGTTAAAAAAAAAAAAAAGTCATTTTTTTTAAAAGATGAATTTGTGTCAAAGTTCAACTTAGATAATGTGAAAGGTTAAAACAGTAAAAGCCAAAATGTCAGTCTGTTCAGAGTTAAAAAGTCTAGGTAGAGTTTTGATCACTGGGGAAAAAAAACTGTCTCGCTGTGGAAAATGCGTGGGCTGAATATGATAGAGAACATTGTATTACACACACACACACACACACACTCAGACACAGAGACAGTGAGAGAGAAAAACAGTGAGTCCCAAAACAAAGCTCTTCATTCTGACTTCCCCCTACTCCAGACATTCCTTCCCAGCATTCCAGAGGGCGTGGGCGGGGTCAGAGGTCCCGGCGACCTTACGAGTGATGATTTTAACAGTGGAGGAAGCACGTTAATGAAACCTACACACACGTTTGTACTCTGCCCTCGTGAGGATTTTCAGTGACGTAGTGCATCGCCCGACCTCTGACCCCAACCATAGACTGTATAAAATATGGACGTCGTGTCCGTGACGTCAGCCATAGGTTTCTGATGAGCAAAAATGAAGCAAATCGTAGTGTGTAGCCATCTTGGTAGCCTACCTCCGGTTACTCCAAATATGGACAAAGAGGTGGAGCGAGGGCGGAGCTGAGGCGGGTCCTATGGGCCGGCTGAATGAACGCTATTGGCTGGAAAAAGCCGCTTTATTCCAAATAATTAAACTAGCTACGGCTAACCAGCTAGGTTAAATGCTAAATATCGTTGCTAGCCGGCTAACCCCACGACGATCTCTTTCCCAAACTCAGTGACTAGAATTAGCCGGGGCGACGCCCTTTAGACCGTCAGTGGCTAGTTGTCAGTCAAACCCCCCCAGAGTTGTCATGGAGTAGAAAAACAGGTTATGAGACTAGAGACATGTTTTGAACCAGGCTGTAAATATGTTTTTTTTTCTGTGGTAAAATCGGACATTTTAACATGGGGCTCAAATGTAATTGACTCCCTTCTGCAGCCTGCTCTAGCGGTTATTCGAGGAACTGCAGTTTTTTTGCACTTCTGCATTGGCTTCATTTTTCAGCGTAGGAGGTTGCCGCTTGGTTTACATTTACTGTGACATTATGACTATGAGTCTTTGTTTCTTTATTCAGTCAAGAAATAAAACGTTTATGCAGCAGCTACTATCTGCAGTCACTAGATCATATGGGTCTATAAAACATTTTAAGTTATTACAGGAGCTAAGTTTCACCTTTTAAATCTGGGTGTATTTTTTGGCATCATTGAGCCAAAATATCATAATAACATTACAGTATATTGTAATGTAAGTGGTCAAGAGAAAACTAGACTTCTGCTCCTCTTCCTGTCTCTGATTTCAGGCTCCTGTGACATTAGACTTTGGCCAATCACAGCTCAGTTCTGAGAGACAGATCCTGCAGAAAATCCTGCATCTTCTGAGAGATTTTCCTTTGTTTAAAATCTTATAAAATACAACACATGTCCCATTTCCACACAGAGCCTTGTGTTCACTATGTTTGATTGATATCACGACAGTCGAAGAGGGAAGATCAGACCTGACGAGGCCGGAGGTTCCTTCTTCCTTCTTCACAATTTCTTCATAGATGTTGGACGTCATTTTCAGCGCTGGAGGTTGCCGCTTGACCCCGACCTGAAACTCAGAGTCTAACCTTAAACCAAGAGTCGAATCTAAACACTAACACACTGTGAGGTCATCGGCCTCTTCAGTGCTTTTAACTGTTTCCTTGTTTATTACACAGATAATAAGCTGACACAAAGCTCTCCATTCAGACTCGCGCCTCGTTCAATGTGATACGGAAATTTTTACGACCTGATAAGATTGCCATCGTGACCTTTTAGTGACCAGACATGAGACCAACATGTGAACTTGCCATCAGATAGCTTCATTAAATTATCACCAGTGTAATAAACTTCCTCATCCTCCGACTGCACCGACTCCTGATGATGATGCGTGTGGAAGAAAAAGATGGTAAATTATTAACAGATTTGGATAAACCCATGATTTAATAAACCGAGCGACGGAGGACGCACACACACACACACACACACACACACACACACACACACATTCGCTGCTCTCAGCTGCTACTATGGTCGCCGCGTCAGATTATATGATTATAGAGCCCCCGACCAATCACAGCTCGGTGTCTTTCACTATTATGATGTCATCGGGAAGGAGGCGCCAGGGACCAACTTCCGGGAGCGACGGTGTGAAGAAAAGTGTGTGTGACACAGGAAAAGAAAGAAAAAGTGTCAGTGACCTTTTCTCTGTTTCACAGTTCCCCCTCACTCCTAAAAAGACAAACTCCTCTCACACGCCAAAAAAAAAAGTGCCATGTTTGTTGGAGGTGGTGGTTTCACACACACACACACACACACACACACACACACACACACACACACACTTTCTATCACACTAACGCACACATTTTCTAATCTTAACCTCAGCAACCCCATTCATGAGAGGTGTTATGGGCTGGTAGGTTTGTGTGTGTACGTCAGTGTGTGTGTGTGTGTGTGTGTGTGAGATCTGTATGTGTGTAAATCCGCCGACAGGAAGTGTTGTGGGGGCTTTGTTGTTTTGGGGTTTTTTTGCAAGCTGGTCCATCTGTTGCTTCCGACGAGGTTTTGGTCACAGCCCGTTCCCTGAGCTGGATTAATAATCTGGTCAGAGAGAGTGAGTGTGTGTGTGTGTGTGTGTGTGTGTGTGTGTGTGTGTGTGTGTGTGTGTGTGTG
>JBBMOC010000105.1:322016-337312 GCA_037975185.1 Centropyge bicolor | reverse complement strand
TATTTACAGCCTGGTTCAAAACATGGCTCTAGTCTCATAAGCTGTTTTTCTACATGACAACTCTGGGGGGGGGCGAATTTTTTTATAAGGCATTCGTTTAAAATATACAGCATACATCATTATGCACAATTCATAGCTGTCCATCTAAGTGGCGCCACTTTGATTGACAACTAGCCACTGACGGTCTAAAGGGCGTCAACCCGGCTAATTCTAGTCACTGAGTTTGGGAAAGAGATCGTCGTGGGGTTAGCCGGCTAGCAACGATATTTAGCATTTAACCTAGCTGGTTAGCCGTAGCTAGTTTGATTATTTCGAATAAAGCAGCTTTTTTCAGCCAATAGCGTTCATTCGACCCGCCTCAGCTCCGCCCTCGCTCCACCTCTTTGTCCATATTTGGAGTAACCGGAGGTAGGCTACCAAGATGGCTGCGCACTACGATTTGCTTCATTTTTGCTCTTCAGAAACCTATGGGTGACGTCACGGACACTACATCCATATTTTATACAGTCTATGACCTGGAGTCGTGAGCCATCTCTGCAACAAGAGCTGAGCAATCTCCTTCTGCAGCCAACGGAGCAGTCGAGCTCTTATTGTTCCAACATTCAGAGATATCTGGATCCTTTACTCTGCTCCGCTGTGAAAAAGTGTGTGTAGGAGGACAAAAGTTCTATCGATGAAACTCCTGCTGGCGACAACAGAGGTCAAAGGTCATGTTGTGTTATCGATAGAACTTGTAACTCAGAGAAGTAATGCATCACTTATTAGTGACTTCTCCACCATATATTTCACTCACAGTCGACTGAAGCTCTAATTAGTGGCTTTGCATGACTTTTCTGTCTGTCGTGTTTTTTCTTAGCTTTAAAAGTCGGGACGAGGCGACTCTCTCTCCTGTGAATCATCCCAGGAACCAAACGGCACTGACGTTCAGGGTTCACGTCGTCTTTCGCGTTCAGCCATCTGTGACTGCAGCACTTTCCCATCTAGTTCGATTATGACATTTCGATGAAACCACCTCACAGATGACAAACCCTAAAAATGTTCTCTTATTACACTCGATTACAGCATTCACAGGAAGACGTGCTGTTTTTTTCCCCCCTGTAAGTTCTTTGTATTGTGTTTTTCTTTATTCTTAATGGAACAAAACTCACAAAATTCCAGACTGTCATTGTTGATGGATTAAACAGGCAACATGAATTGTGCTAATTATTAAGCTACAGAGATGAAGTTAGTCTGATTTTTAATTTTTGAAAGAATGTCTCCCCACACTTTTCCCTTACCTCACTTCCTGTCCTTTCCTCATCACTCACTGATTGCCTCTCATCTCGTTCACCTGTGCACTCCCTATTTAAGTCCTGCACACCCGTTCAGTCAGTTTCTTCACCTCCTCATGGGGCAGCAGGTCTGAGCTGTCAGTCCATGTGTGTTTCTTGTTGTGTAATTCATTGAAGAGTTGAAAATAAATCAGTATATACTTGGCTCAATCTCCTGAACCTGCCTCTTTAACACTCACTATAATCTGTTTCCAGCCTTTATTCTAAACTAAATTAATCAATCCTGGAATCAGCTGCTACACGTGAGAGTGGCATCGATGCTCTGCTCCAACTCTTGGGAACAAAGTGAGAAAGTTCCCAAAACTTACAAGTAAATAATAGATCTAAAGAGAGTCTGTGTATTCCTGCCTCCTCTACAGCTCCTGTCTCCTTCCTGCAGCACACCTTGCATTCCAATGGGACCAGAGCTGTGGCAAAAATAAAATGCAAGATCATCCAGCAAAGACTTTGAACGTAGCCTCACCTCTGCCAGTGGCGAATCAAATACGTGCAGCACACATTCTTGGTGGATTTTCTAACATGAATGGGCCCTTTCTCTTATTTACCTCACTGTTATCAAGAGACGAGGTGAACTGATGCCACGATAACGTTCCAGACGTATAAAATTTCATCCGTCTCATGGAATTATGAAGCCGGTTTTGGCGTTTGATAAACCATAAACCGGGCTTGTATTTCATCTCCTCAGCTGAACGTGCAGCGACCCCACCGCTGCAGACCCTTCCGTTTTTTAATGCGGCGCTATTTTTAGCCCGAACGCCTGCTTATCTCCTCACTACTGTACATTTAACTCTGGGTACATCCGTCATCTGACCACATGTTCGCATGCCGACCCCCCCGGCAGCCCTCGCCGTGACCCAGCCATACGTGTTTCCAGATCCCAGTATGGCCTGCCCTGTCACAGCCGCTGTGCCGGCGTGATGAAGGTGTTGACGGGGTCTGCCAAGCCCATCGACATGCCAGGCTAAAATTAGTCCTGGTAGTTTCCTGTGCCCTTTAATCCTTGGCTTTCAAACCACGAAAGGCCAAGCTGCAGACAGGAAGAACGGCCATGAGAGCCCCCGGGGCGCTCGGCATGCCACGCATACCCCCGACCCCGATCTGTCAATCTCGGTCCTGCCATGACATCACAGCGGCCCATTCTAAGAATAAGAGCTTCCCAGGCTGGGCTATAGTTGGCTATAGTTGGCTTTAGGTTTGATGGATGATATCCGGGCGGCTGAAGGGACCTGGCCCTTCACCCTGGGGTCCGCAGGTTTGATCCCCCGCAGCAGCCAGCGAGTCCGTATCTGTTTCAGCGTCCTTGAGCAAGACTCAATTTCATCCTGCACAGAGGGCACCAAGTCCTGAACTCCTGAACACTTCTCATCTCTCAGATACTGTGATACTCCGTTACATGCATGTCGATTATTAACCTCATTAAATTAACTTTGTGACTATTGAATGAATGCATGTCCTTGATCTTCAATATATCAGGAGGCCTCAAAGTTTTGATTTTGGGGCAGTTGTAGCTCAGGAGGTGGAGCGGTTGTCCACCAATTGGAGGGTTGGTGGTTCGATCCCTGGCCCCTGTACTCCATGTGTTGAAGTGTCCTTGGGCAAGATACCCAACGCCAATTGGTATGTGATTTGTTGCTTTGGATAAAAGCGTCTGCTAAATGAAACTGTAGAATTGTAGAATTGATTTCCTGTCACCAGAACTGGTTCTTAGCAGATTTGTAGAACCTTCTAAACATTACGCCGTGTTATTAAAAAATCTTCCCTGAAGAAGAAAACCTGGTGCTCAGGTAAACATGGTGCTTATTAAAATTAAACCTGCTGCTGGGCCTGAAAAAAGACGCATTTGAGTTTAAACATTTTAGATCCCACCATTGTTACAAGCCAATACAAAACTGCAACCAAAAAATGTCCAGTCATAATCTAAGAATACCCACTGTTAACTGAATGGCATGTTTAAATGTACCCATCTGAAGAGTTATATATATCAACACGGTGTGAGGAACTGTAGTGTCCAACACCTGGTGAAATATAAATAACTCTGGGATGGATTGCTATGAATCGTGTGCAGACATTCGCGGATGACTCAGTCAATTATATCAACTATAAAGTCTACATTTGATTCCCAGCTGAGGCCTTTCTGCACAAAGTTTGCATGTTCCAACGTTCCCTTCTACAGCTCAGATGAGATATTTGATTGGATTAGCGGTAGGTAGGAATGTTATCATGCACAGTATCTGCATTAGTCTTATGATAAACTGGTGACTCCTCCGTTCTTTCAGTGCATGGAGCAGACCCCATGACCCTGAACACTGAAGATATGAATGAAGGATGATGCCACTAAATATCAGCTTGCCTGCAGGATTGTTTTGCATGAATGGTTACCATGAACCACAGTGTTCAGAACAAATCACAGATACATAGGGATTTCTAGAAAAACTACTCTCATCTGTTTCCTGTCTTTTTTGCCCTTGGTTATGCAAATACTTGTGGGTGACATGGAAAATTAAGATCCATAGAAAACTCCATCCAGTGAGTTATAACAAACATTCATCACTGGGTGTACTTTTCTGTCCGAGGTCGAGAGCACGAGTCGTATTATTATGAAATGATTAGCCAGGAAACGGAAACTATCACCTGAGCTGGAAAGTGGGCAAAGGGGAGAGCGCTGGCACCTACTGAAGTGTAGCAGTCTTTTTATAAATCATTTACGTCAGGACATGAGTGTGCAGGTTTTAGCCCTTTGTTACGGAGCCAGTGATTCACTCGCTTTATTCAGCTGCATGCCAGCTTGGATTTCCAGTACAGACCTAAAAAAAAAAAAAAAGGCCACATCTGAGAGACTTTAATTCAATTTATTTCAGTCAGTAAATGCTCATCTGTCACATCTGACTGATAATGAATGTTATTTATAGCTTGAGTTTTACAAGAAGATTTTTTGAAAGACTTTTTCTCCAAAGCATGTTTTTTCTTAATTAATATATCATCTGTGCTTTGATGTGCATGTTACGGAAAAACTATAAATAGATGCTGAAAAGCTGAATATCAGTTCTGTCCACTCGTATTTTACATCATCTACCTCTGATATAAGTGAGACATTGTTGGTCCTGTCTCGCTCATGTTTTATGAAACCCTCTGATCTCCGAAGCTGTTGTCTCTGCTTCCTACATATTCACAGATTAAAGCGACTCTTAGCGGTTAATCACAGTGAAGCTGCTGTTTGTGTTGACTCACGCTCGCTCTTAACTTCAATGTGAGGACTTTACCCGGCGACGAGCACATACATGCTGCACACATCAAGGGCTGAGCCGACAAAAAGGAGCTGCATGGGAGTCCTTCAAAACCCCCTATTATAATCAACTGATGCCCATTTGTCTATTAGCTTTGATGTGCGGAGATGCTTTGCCAAACTCACACACACACACTCAGTATGTGTGGGAATGCTGGTGCAGGACTCTCTGCTGAGCTGAGGCGAGTTGCTGCCTGCGTGAGAACACCACGCTCCTCCTCCCTCTCCGGCGCTCTGAGGATCGTCTTCTCTCGGGCCTCCCGCCCTTTGCAGGTCCACGCCGCCGCGCTCGCTATCGTATGACACCACATCCAGGGACTTTCAGCTCCCTTTGATGGCTGAATGCGGAGGCCCCGCCCCCAGGAAGCGCCGGAGGGAGTGTTTGCGTGAACCCGAAGCCCTCGCCAAGAAGCAGCACC
Source organism: Centropyge bicolor (assembly GCA_037975185.1). Lineage (NCBI taxonomy): Eukaryota > Metazoa > Chordata > Actinopteri > Pomacanthidae > Centropyge > Centropyge bicolor. The sequence continues at coordinate 332,279 of JBBMOC010000105.1, read as the reverse complement.
TGGAAAAACCAGTCGGGCTGTTTACACCGTGACTGGAATCACTCTGTACCTGTCGAGTAGCATTTCGCAGTGTGTGAATGATTGTCGCAGAGGACAGCGTGTGCGCCATGCCGCGTTACACAAGCATCATGTGACCGGACAGGATGCTAAATCTGAACTGGAAACTTAAGTGGGAGATGTGTCGAGTGCTGCAGTTAATGAATAGCGAGAGCTTTGTGAAGAGCCTCATGATTCACAGCCACTGTTTTTGTTGTCGTGACTCGGCCGGCTGGTTAACACTCAACTGATCCGCGGGTGAGGAGACACTTACATAAACGTGTTACCGTGGACACAGACAAAACACCAACAAGTATGTCAATGGAAAAACAGGCATGGAAGCAGAAAGTGTAGACAAAATAGCAATTTATTAATAACTTATCTTTTCTTTACATTCGTAAGAGAGGAGTGTGGAGGGGGGTTGGCAGAGGTTACCAAGATGGCTTCCTCTGGAAAGAGGCCTTCTCTGTGGAGGGGCGACGCAACACTTGTTCTCTCATCTTGACAAATAAAAACTGCATTTCACAGAGTTTTCCCTGAAGAGGCGAGGTGAGCAAAGCCTCCTACTTTGTCCACGTGTCAGAGACTTTTAACCCTTGTGCACAGATGGGGATTCCTCACATTAACCTTCAGAGATCCAGACGATGCTAACGTGCATATGCTAGCTGTTAATGTGGTGCCAAATTAAAAACTGCTCAAGGTTTGGTTGACCTTTTTTTGTGTGAGAATGAGGAAAACGGTGCATTTCTCTGAAGGCTAATGTGCAATAAAAACCCTCTGAGCGCAAAAGTAAGGCAAACAACCAAGGTGACTTTGATTTGTGAGAGGGTGGGTGCAAAAACAAGGCCAATCGGCTGTATTCACACGTAAAGCGATTATCAAATATATTACACATGTACACATTTTTGCACAATTCTTAGAAATCCTACTTGATTTTTGGCATAATCAACTTAAACATACTGATCAATATGCAATTAGTTTGCTTACATAAAAGTAGAATATGAAACAAAGAGAATCTTCAGTACCCACTTGTTGCAAAGGGTATATACTAGAGCAAGGCTTTTACTGTATTGTCTTTTATATTAAGATATATACACGATGTATAAATGTTTGAAAAGACTCCACAAATGTAAAATCGAGTCCAGTATAGAGTGTGCCATTTAAAGCTGGGGTGCTTCTACCCCACACAGGCAAGTCTTCACAGAAGACGATGGAGACAACGCGCCTCGACGTCTCGGGGGGAACCAGTGCTAGACCCCAAAACAAACATAAAAAAGGGTTTTTTAGATCTGTCCAGTTGGAACAATCGCGTCTCTTTGGCACACCAGCCCCGGAGCTTTGAAGCATAACGTACAGCCGTTTCCTCAGACACAATGACAAAAAGAGAGAAAAGACCTCAGGAGTCCGACAGTGATATAAGATCGAAGAAAGTATCTGCACTCTTTAAAATGATTTCGCTTTTCTGTCTCTGTCTCTTTTGCTGTCTCTCCTCATTCAGTCAACAGCAGCTGCGTCTCTGGCCAGACAGCTTTGGCCCTCCAGTAACCACGTTCAGCAGCAGTCGCCTCAAACCAGCTGTGTCAATAGCGTCAAGCGCCCGGTCCGACGGCAGACGGCGGAAAAAAGAGAAGCTTTTTGCAGCGTTTCCAACAGGAGGCCCGTTAAACCTCCAGCAAGGAGAGCGGTGGCGACAGCAGGCCTCACGTGGACTCCAGGGGGTCCAGCTGGAAGACGTTGTGGTTGGTCGGGGTGGTGAAGTAGAGCTGCTGGCTGGGCGGCGCGATGCGGTTGTCGCACGGGCTCTTCAGGCCCAGCGTGCGCTCAAAGTCCAGGAGCTGGCCCATGAAGTTGAAGTTGGGCGAGATGTTAGACTTCTTCATCTTGACGATGTCGTAGGCATCGTTCATGGACAGGTTGAGCTTCTGCATCAGGTAGGCCACCGTCACCGTCACCGAGCGGCTGATGCCGGCCAGGCAGTGGACCAGGACGCCGCACTTCTGGCCTCGAGCTTCGTCTGGGGGAAAGAGAAAAAGGTGGAAATGTTATAGACCTCTTCTAGAACAAAGCAGAGCAACACATGGTTTAGAAAATGTGGCGTCTTCATTTTGCTTGTTTTGCCAACAAGAGTCCAAAATTTCTTTCGTACAATGACAGAAAAGCAGCAGATCCTCAGTGAATATCTGGCATTTCCACCAGTTTAGGAGACATTATTCGTACATTTCAGACACGCTAGTCCTTCTCCGAGTAATGAAAAGCCTCTTTGCACACAGACAGAACAAAACTTGTGATAAACATCTGTGACATTTAAGTCAAGCTGTGTTGCAAGTTGGAGCGAGTCCAGGGAGGGAGAGCAGCGGAAGTTATTATCCCGGCTATCTCCCAGGCGTGTCAGTCAACAAACAGGGGCTGCGGCAGTAGCGCACATAAACAGAGCCGACATTCTTTGGTTTTTTTGGCCTAGAGTAGCCGGCTGGGAAATTGACTATTACGGTCTATTAAACCATTCTTCCGCTCGCCAGGGTTACTCCGACAATGGTGCCATTTGGGCGTGTAAACGTAGGAGTCATGAGGGCACCCTGTCAAGGCGAACAGGATGTCAACAGGGCCTGTAAATGGCTCCTTTTGTAATGTGGGGGGGAGGAAGGAGGGGGGGCAATGCCATGTCCTAGATTACTTTCAATGCCACTTCCTTCCTGTTGCGCTCGAATTACCGCCCTCCCCTTGTTCACTCTCCCCGTTCTCCTGTTTCAACGTCGCCCTTTGTGCTGCAATTACACAAGCCCCGGGACAAGAGATGGGCCAGGATGTCTTCCATTGAAGTCAAATCCTTTGTGCACAGTGCATTTTAGCCCGTGCACCATTAGAGGCAGACTTGTATTCCTCTGCCTCAACACAATGGCCTTAATCTGCCAGCTCTGTGTGTCCCCGCCTGATTGACTGATAAGATCACAGCCAGGGACACCTCATCTAATCTCAATTGCACAATAAGAACATAAGAACTTCCTGGCAGTGATAAGACATATCACATTAATAAGATTATGTCCCCGACTATCTGGTTCGGCCCCTTCACTTTGTCGAAACAATCACATGAGGTCGTCAAGGGAAAAATGATAAGTTGAATAAAAGGTTGACGAGTTGGTTCTCAAATGTGAGGATTTGCTGCTGTTCTGGTCAAACAAAACAGGCAACTTGAAGAGTCACTTTTCAAGGACTCAAAAGCAATAATGTGCAGATTAATCAGTAATGAAAAGAACCCAGAGTCTGACTCACCAATGAAGCTGATGGCCTCTGGGAAGAACTGAGACAGGTTCTGGCTCCAGTGATCCGAGATGGGGATCTGCTTGTACTTAAACTCCCCCGCGTTCTCGAAGAGGTTGGGCAGGTTGGGGGTCACGTTGAGGATGTACTTGATGCCGTACTCCTCCAGCACGTCCAGGTTGGTGGAGTCCTTAGCGCAGCCCAGGTACAGGTGCGGCAGGATCTCCACCGGGAAGGAGGGCTGCGGGTTGGACAGGGGGCTCCCGTCCGAGTCCGTGGCGCTGCTCGGGTCCCGGTCGATGTCCGACTCGATGTCTGAGGAGTCGGAGCTGATGCGCAGGCCCCCGAGGCCCAGCACCTGGGCGGTGGGCGAGCTGCTGTTGGAGGAGCCGTCCAGGTTGGTCTCGCACAGAGCTGGATACTCGGCCTGGAATTTACTGAAGCCTCCTGCAAGATGGAGCAGAAATCCAATGAATATTCACCTTCACTTTCAAAATACTGAACATAAAGTTGCAGGTTTGCACGAGATAATAAAATACTGCAGCAGTGCTTCAGAAAAACAGACACAAGGAAAGGAAGCCATCGTTTCTTATCTACATTTTAGGCCTGTAAGTCAACAGAGATTAATCCAATGTTATTAACCTGTAATTCAGACTTTGATCTGTTTGCACTAATCTTGCACAACCTGCCAGTATTTTCCTACAAAGCAATTTGTAAATTGCACATTATATGTTATCTCTTGTGATGTGTCCTCTTCATATTGAAGCTGCTGCATCACAACATCAATCACTCAGCTGAATATTATTTCTCTTTCCTGCAAAACATCTGCACAAACATCCACTTTGCTTCGTGTGCAGCCTCTCATCATCATGCATCTCTTAGCGAAAATAAATCTCCCCATTCAGGACATTTACTATGTTTGAGCTGTGAGCTGATTATGAATCGGGCTGCTGGTCGAAGCCCAGCTGGAGCGCCTCCTGGAGGTGGAGCCGGAGCGGGGCTGTGAATGAGCAGCAGCGGGCCCGTGAATGAATCTCACTCACCCTCCAGGTAAAAGGCCTTGTAGCCTTCGTCCTTCATCCTCCGGAGCAGCAGCCCGAGCACGGAGCCTCCGTCCACGTTCTCGTTCCACTCGCGGCTGTACTCGTCGTACAGGACGATGGTGTCCGTCTTGCAGCGGCGCACGAAGCGCTCGCGGTCCTCGCCGTCGGAGAGGAGCGCGCGCACGGGCAGGTTGCCCTTCTTGAGCCGCCGCAGCATGAGGCTCGGTATGGCCACGTTGATGGCCGTGTCGACGTGCGACGACTCGTACAGCTCCTGGGCCCGGCAGTCCATGACCAGCAGGCCGTCCCTGCGCGTCTCCAGCTGCTCCCGGAGCCAGCACACCGTCTTACTCACCGCCATCACCGAGTCGAGCTGCACGACGGGCTTGAGCTTGTCGAGCATTTATAGGCAGGAGGTCGGTTGGTTCTGAGAAGCGACGAGTCCGAGTGTCCCTCCGGAGTCCTGGCTCTCCTTCACTCACTCATTCATGCGTCCGTCCGGAGCTTTTTTTTTTTTTTTTTTTTTTTTATCAATGGGCCTCCTTATATAAGCTCCAGTCGTCCTGTGCGGGGCGCTCACAGCTGTGTGTCCGGAGCCCGGTGCAGATATGTCCCCGCGTCTCTTCGCTCCGCAGCTCGATGCGCTCTCCGCGGCGCCGGGATGCTCAATGGCCACAAACGGGAGGCGCCTCATTGGATACATTATACCGCCCGGCCAATCAGAGAGCTCCCCGGCGGCGGTCGCCTCGGCAACGGGGGCCGGATGGAGCGGCCCCTCCCCCCTCCTCCCCTCCCTGTGTTGATGAATTGTTAATGAGTTTGTCATTCACAAAAAACGGAGGAGAGGAATTTCCGCTCCGGATCAAGTGAGTGCAAACAAACAAGAGGAGCTGCAGGGAGAAGGAAGGAAGGGAGGGAGGGAGGAGGGGAGGAGAGAGGCCTCCACTCACACTGAGAGAGAGAGAATAAGAGTTTATAACAGGCCTGTAATAAAGTGCTTCACATTGTTGAGGTTGTCAGAAAGAAAAGTTGAGACTCTTTTTGGCAAAACTTTATTTAAAATGCACAATATTATAACAACAAATAAAAGAATTTGAAGTCGAATTGTGCCACTTTTTTTTAAACATACATTACATAGATAGATAGAATATATTAAAATAAGATACATTAAATGAGTGAATGAAAAATAACATTTGACATTAAAGGCACAGCATACCATGGTTATTGCACATTATAATACATATATAGATAGATCAACAGATTAAAAATAAAAATACTAATATATTTTTGGATAAACACTTTAATTTCCACTAAATAAAAACAAGCATCATGCTGAACTGTATTTGTGTTTTTATGCCGGTAAAATGCATCATTAAGGAGCCTGATATTTTTTTAAAAAGTGGACCCCCTGCTGACGGAGAAACTCTCTCTTCTGTTGCCCCCCCATCCTGAAAGGTCAGAGGTCAACCAAACAGCAACTGGTGCTGGATCAGTTTGCTCAGAGACGACTGCAGCTTCAACCAGAATCTTTTGGCTGAAAATATCTTCTTTTAATTTCACCTTTCTTTAGCTGCATTTTGCCTTCTTGTCATGACAACAGCCAAATTTTTTTAAGCTCATTTTGAAACCATGTGACCAAAATCTCAAGAACTCCACATTCCAAACACATTCATACCTAATAATAAATGAATAACAAATTTTGAAAAACAATAAATTGACCATTCTCTATATTGTGATAAAACAGGTTTTGAGTTTTCTTCCGTGTCCCTGTTGACTCTCACTTGTTTCTGTGCACCTCTCTGATGTCGAAGCATCTGAAACGAACGCGGTTGAATAACAGCGCTGTGACATTGTGAGCACACAGCAGCACCGCAGCTATTTCTGTCTGAGCAGCCTTCACTGGACTGAAGAGGGTCGTTTGTGTGGGTGGTGGTATATCAATGTGTCACCCTCTCTTTCTCTCTCTCTCATCCTAACGAGACCAGCCAGAATCGCTGTGATGTTCCTGTAATGCTGCCGTGCTGCTGTTGGTTTTACTCAAACATCAGCCTCATCCAGTGGAAGGTGTTATTGTCTTAATGTTCCTATAATATCCTGCACTTCTTTAGTGTGTGTTGTTCTCTCTGCTTCACATTAAACCGGATCTCCACGTCCTTCACGCCTCTTCAAGCTTCGGACTCATCAGGGGCTCTGATCACTTCCCATCGGCCCCTTAATGGCCTCCACACCCAGACTTAATGCATTTGCACAGTAAACAAAAGGAGCATTTCCGCCGGTTGTGTTTTTTTTTTTTTTGCCGTCAGTCGAATGTAAACAAGCACAAAGGCTTTTAATTGATGACCTGTTGATTTAATATCTCTTGTCCAGACTCCTGAGGTCTAATTAGCTTCAGACTGTGGAAACACCTCAGATAAGAGCAGAGGATCGTCAAGGCAAAGTTAGAGAAGATTACAGATCATGTAAAAGACTGAAATAACAAATTCATACAAACATATTTTAATGAGTTTCGGCCTTAATCTGGCCTTTACATTAACTGTAGCTACCTGAAAAGAAAGTTTGTATTAAACCCTGAAATATGGAAGGAAAGCAGAAAAGGTCACAAAATGTTTGATTTTTTTCTTTATTTTTCATTTCACATTTCAAAATATTGAACATTATGCTTTCAGTTTTTGTTAAGATGGTGCCGGTTAACAGCTGCATTTGCAATAAAAAATACTGCACCAATGCCTCCCTGAGAACAAGACAACATAAGTTAAGATAAGATAAGATAACTTTTATTGATCCCCCTTAGGGGAAATTTACTTGTCACAACAGCAGTAACAGACAATAAACAGTAACTCAAAAATAAATACCAGTAAGTGGCTAATTAAGAAATAAGGCAGCAATAAAAAAACAAGAAACAATAAGTGGCATAGAGACAACATAAAGGGAACCCATTAAAAATACTTTTCTTATCTACATCAACTTTCTGAAGGAGTCATGTGTTGCATTGCAGAGAGGCTCACAGACCAAAGTTAAATTCCATATCTTCCTGTAAACAATGCTCCATTCGCTGAGTGTGGATTTCCTTTAAAACCTCTCGTGTCTGTTTCCGTCCAAATATAGACGTGTTTTGACAGCGGCCTTCGCCTCCTGTCCGTCTCACACCTCTTACACCAGCAGCCCTGTGAGGAGATAGCATCAGTGTTCAGGAGGACTGTATCAGTCAACATCCTCTGAAACAGGGTTTGTCGTTACACACTTTCACTGCAGCGACACAGAGAGCAGCTAAAGGATGACGAGTCCAGACTAATGCAACTAAGATGTTATGTCCAACTTGTTTTTGCTGTTGAGATTTGAACAATATCTCCTCTTCATTCACAGAATAGCTGCAGCTGTCTGGTAAACAAAGCACAAAGTGGAGGAGTCTGAAAATGCAGGAAGTGTATTATAGGTCATCCAGACGACGAGCGGCCAAACAGATGTTCACTGTCTTTAAAAACATGTTTCTTTCTGTCGCACTTCCAGCTTCATTATTTCCATCTTCACAAACTGACGCTGATATGGTTGTTTTGAACCGATGAGCAGCATCTTTAAACTCTTTCATCCTCGTATGTTTTTTCCATTATGGATCCATTTTAGTCTATAAACAGAATAAAAGCAAAAATGTGGGCATAAATTTCTATTGAAAACTAAATTATTAAACAGAAAATCTGTTGACAGCAGTTGCGTTTTCAAGGAACTCCCCTCATAACAATACCGCCACTAGAGGTGTGCGATACTGCAAGATTTGGTATCGATCCGATACCAAGTAAATACAGGGCCAGTATCGCCAATACCGATACCAATACCGATACTTTTAATATTTCAGGTTGATGTACCATCACACTGCTGACCCTTAGGTGTTTTTGTGGTTTTTCCTTGGGATTATTTTGTTAAAACCACGGACAGAATTTGGGCAAAGTTTAAAGGCGACTGTAAAGTACTTTATTATCAAAAACAGAAGCAATAGAGCAGTTAGTAAAAAAAATTCCCCCAAACATTGTTATGTGTGCATTTTTTTCTTTAAAAAAACAAAGTGAAAAAAATTAATATATGAGAGCAAATTAAAATCTTTTTAGAGGTAGAGTGTTGAGAAACTACAATACAAATATAAAATTATATTCCCCCCCTTCAGTGCACTTCTTTTCTGGATATTTCTCAATTAAAAAAGTGTACAAAACTATCACACCACAACATTTTGTTATAAAAAGACACAAGAGGAGGAGGAGGATCAAAGTGCGCCTGCGACCGCAAAAGCACACACAAGAGCGAAACTGACATTAAAGTATCGATCACATCACGCTAGTATCGATCCGATAGCGATACCAACTTGGTATCCATACTATCGATATTTGGATCGATCCGCCCACCTCTAACCGTCACAATACAGAAACATTAGATTGTTTCACTTTCCGCTAAACACAAACACGGCTTCATTTCTTCCTGTCTCATCTCATCACTTATCACCTGCACGTCTGTCTGTGTGTGTGTGTGTGTGTGTGTGTGTGTGTGTGTGTGTCTGTGTGTGTTGCATCGCTGCCAGTGTCTCTGTGGCGTGTTAGCATAAGAAGTGTGCAGTGGCCCCCGGCGTTAATGTCGTCCCCTTGGCCCCTGCGGCACGCCCCCCCCCCCCCCACCCCAGCGTGACAGAAGTCCCTCTGAATGGAGCCAAGCTGTTTCTATTCACCTTCAAATGAATTCTGCTCTCTTTCACCAGCAAACACAGCCCTCCCTCACCACCTCCTCCTCCCTGCTGCTCGCCCCATTCTTCTGCTCCTGCTCCTCTTTTTTTTTTTTGCCCTTGGCCTCCTCTTTCTCTTCCTCTCTCGCCCTTTCTGTTTCATTTTCGCCTCGCTCTTTGTCCCTGTCATGAAATCTGTGATCAGTTTCTGGATGTTAAACATGTCAGAAAACACGTTTTTGTGATTGGATATTTGCAGCTGCTGCAGGTTTCCAGGTTCTTTCAGCCTTAAGACTGAGTTCATAAAGCTGTTGGTTGGGAAAATCGCAGGTTTGGTGAGGACAGAAGACCAAAAGGAAAAAAAGATGCATCTCCAAATTCACCTGGTCAGATGTGGAGAACAGCCTCAGAACCATAAAGAGCCATTTGTTCGTTCACTTGTCCTTAACGTAAGAAACCCATCTAAGGCATCAACAACATTAAAAAACTTGCTTTCCATCAACTCAAACAACTTTCAGGTGCAAATTTAGTTCATTGGTGAAACAGTTGTTCACACTGGTGCAGTCGTACATAGATGGAGAAACAGGCCAATGGAAACTCCATAACTGTGTCAGTAGCTCCGTTGACGTACAACACAAGTGATCACAGGGAGGTCAGAGGTCACATGTGTGCCCTGTAGAAGTGTGTCAGCCGTGTTTGTGAGAGTTTCACAAAGTGACTAATGTGTGTGAGTGGAAGGCAAAACTTCATATTGGTGTCCTTTATTTGTCCCAAAATGGGAAATTCTTTAATTTAATAATAAATAAAAATATCAATCAAACAACTTTATTTGGTCATTGTCAAACTTGGGCTGTGATGTCACCAAGTCAGTCCCAACAGGTCAGCAAATCATGTGTTAATTTGTCCGGTCTGATCATGTGTTGACATGTTTACTGTTGCCTTGTTTGGTTTCTTTCTTTGTATGCTGCTCCTGGAAAACCCCTGACTCTCTTCCTCTCTTTGTTCCTCTCATTCATTCCCTAAAGCTCAGCAGACATAATGGATATCATGTCCAGTTTGTTGTTGTTTTTCTTTTCTGTAACCTGAATATGTGACAGGTGTGTGAGGTGTTGAACAGAGAGGAAAGTGTTGCTCTTCTCTGGTAAAGTTTCACCTTTTCATTTCCATCCTGTCTCACCCTCGTCTCCAGACATTTACATTTCAATCAGGTCACATTTCCATATT
>JBBMOC010000105.1:264744-292028 GCA_037975185.1 Centropyge bicolor | reverse complement strand
TGGCTGCGCACTACGATTTGCTTCATTTTTGCTCTTCAGAAACCTATGGGTGACGTCACGGACACTACGTCCATATTTTATACAATCTATGATCTAGATCAGTGAGTGTGAACTGACACTGGGATCAAACCCTTCAAATGGACGACTTTGTTGCTCATTAGCCAAACTCCCACACTTTCATATGGATTTTCTCATTTTTGTAACATTGACATTTGGGACCTTCAGTAAAAACGGACCTGTGTGAGAATGTCCAGCTGTTGCACGATGTGCCGCAGGGTGGAGTCCAGACTGGATGGATGACCGGACAGAACTTCCAGCGGGTGCGTCTGCCCTCTCTCCTCTTCCTCTTCCTCTCTCCTTCCTCTTCCTCTCCTGCCGGCGCCGTCGTCTCCCGTCCACCCCTCCGCTCTTGAACCGCCCACGTGACGCGGGGGCACACCGTTGGAGAGGTGACTGTTGACGGCGGCCTGCGCAGGCGTCGAGTGTGTCCGACCGTTTAAGAGCTGGAGATGAAAGCGAGAGAGAGAGAAAGAAAGACTAGTCTTCATCTGACTGATTTTCATGTGTGCTCTTTGACGCAAGTGCGGTGAATTTTGCCTTCATCAAATGCATTGTATTCCAGAAGAAAGCCACTCTAAATCAAGTCACCATTGTGACACTCTGACATTTAATTGAGGACATGCCACTGAAAACAATGGGCTATCAAAATAAGAGCCCATTAAAGGTGCCTCGGAGTGTCCAGCAGTTTCGACACCGCGCTGAAAATGTACAGGAAGAAAAAACGTGAGCGAGGACGAGAAAAGGTAAAAATCTCGCTCACACTGTAAAACTGCAGGCGAGACATTTAAAACAGCTTAAACGTCTTAAAATGGAGACAGTTTGGAGCTGATGTGTGAAGCTTCAGCAGTAAACCGAGTGAAAGTTTTAAGAGTTAATAAAAATGTGAATAACACAGGATAAATGAAGCCCAGAATATCTCCCCCACTTTATAGCTCTGTTAAAAATCGAAGTGGGAAGGAGAATAAAGCAGTGCAGTATTAATTAGCCTGGCTAATATGCAACACTGATACATAATGCTTCGCAGGGTTAGCCAACATCCTTCCTGTCTCATTGTTCTGTCAGCGCAGTCGGCATTGAGCCTGTTTTAACTTGGCAGACTGAGAGAGGTGGATGACTCACGCTGCTGGATCACTGACTGAACGGCAGACTGTGACTGACGTACCAACTCGCTGGCTAAAGACGACTTCACAAGACTGTTTGCACTCTGAAGCAAAGGGCCTTACAGCCGCAGAGCGAAACAGAGAATATCAGCTTCCTTTCAATTTGTCCTTGACTTTTATTGATAGTATTCATGACAAAATGATTTTTCATTTTCGAGGGTAAAGAAAAACACATGAGCGAGAACATAATGTTCAGTTTAACCGGGGACACATTTTCCCGGTTCATCATTTATCCAGAGACAACTGAGCATGACTTCACATTTAAATAGTTTCACACATGCACAACAGTGGCTTTATAGTACGACACGGTATTATATATATGTACAACTGATGGCTGCTCAGAAGTTCTCTTACAGCGCTGAAGGACACCGACAACATTTGGGACAGTTAACTAGTGTGACAAGCAGGTCAGTTCAACAAATGCAACAGTTTCATAAACTGAATTCAAATCTATTACTTCATTGATGAACTAATTGATGCCACAACAAAGGAAGGACGGAGGCAATGCTTTCTATATATATATACATCAGTCTACGCTCCAAACCTCGACCTTGGTCATGAGCTTTGGGTCGTGACCAAAAGGCTGCGTTTGTGGATGCAAGTGGTAGAAAAGATTCAATTCAATTCAATTCAATTTTATTTGTATAGTGCCAAATCAGTTATCAGTTAACAGTTATCTCAAGGCACTTTACATACAGAGCAGGTCGAAAAACCCGACAACATATAGAGACCCAACAGTTCCCATCATGAGCAAGCATTTGATGCGACAGTGGCGAGGAAAAACTTCCTTTTAACAGGCAGAAACCTCGGACAGAACCAGGTGAGTTTCCTCTGTAGATGGGCTCAGAGACAGAGGAGCCCGAACATCTGGAGGGAGCTCACATCAGAGGGGCAGCTGACAGAGTCCGGGCATCTGACGCCTCCTGGGCGGCTCACCTCCCCTCCACCTTTAGAGGATTTCTGGGCATGATGAACTGGGAGAAGCCCTCGGCGCAGACCCACAACTCACTGGAGGGACTACATATGTCATGTGGTCTGGAGGCCTCAGGTTCCCCCACAAGGAGCTACTGTGGAGAGAGAGGACTGGAACGACCTGCTCAACCTGCTGCCACCGAGGCCTGACCCTGGACCAGCACAATCAAACGGATGGAGGGATGAATGATCAATTAATCGAGTAATCATTTCACATCCATACAAGCTGCCTGCATTTGCTTCAGATCCGCACTCACACACACACACACACTCTCAAACCATGACATAACCACGACAGCTGTACTCAGGTCAGCGTCTAGACTCATAAACTGCACCAAGTGAAGAAAAGTTGGGCTTCGGCCCAAAATAATAGCAGGGTCTTATGTGAAAGGTGGAGGGAGGCAGGTGGTGTCTGGAGTGCATGAAGAGGAGCAGAAGGGGGGAAATAAATGGGGGATGTGTCAGGAGGATGGAGGAGGAAGGAAGAGGAGGAGGAGGAGGGTGTCACACATTCCTGGCCTAATGCATGGAGCAATCGATTGCAGCTTGCTTCCTGCGCACTGTCTTCACTTCAAAGAGAGCGTGGAGGGAGGCAGGAGAGGAAGGAGGGATGGAGGGAGGAGAGGAGGAGGAGGAGGAGGAGGGAGAGTTACTCTTCGCTCCGAGTGAACAAAGCCGTCAGTGTGTGGACGGTCAGTCTCTCCTGCTATCTGCGCTCAACTCACTCTTCATTCTCTTCTCTCTGTATCCCTCCACCCTCCTCCCTCCTCCTCCTCCTCGGCCACATCTGGCCAACATCTGCTCAGCTCATTTAAGCTGCAGTTCCACTACATGCTACAACTCAACTTGACTCCACTCACTCTTTTTTTCTGATTCTATTGCTGATGGTAGTGGAGAGCTGAGCTGAAACTAAAAGGTGGCGCACACCAGCCCTTCTGTTGTCAGTGAATAAAGACTGCAGCTTGACCAAAGTAAAGAGAGAGCAGGAGTCCTCCCTGTGTTGAGTGAGTTGTGAAAGTATCTGGAAACAAAAGCAAGTAGAGAACTGAGAAAATAAAGAGCATCCAAAGAAAGTTTAACATGTGATTATAGTAAAACATGGAGATGTATGAACTTTTGTTCTGTATATAACTTTTGTTCATTTACATATGTCTATACATAGCTCATAGCACCGTATTTATATATAGTATATATTTATATCTCTTTTTTTAACATTTTTTTTTTTTACTACACCGACTGACATATTGTTGCTGACTCTTTGTTGGAAGCCATTGCATCGGAATTTCGTTACCCAACTTGCACTGCTGTGTATGTTGTGTAATGACAATGAAGAAAAGTCTAAGTCTAAGTCTAAATAAAAACAAGACATCTCTTTTCTAACAACATATTCATCAGTGAGAAGGACATACATTGCTCATTGGTAGCGATCTACAGTTCGCTTAATCAAATGTACCGACACATTAGAGGCAGCAAATCAGAAAGAGGTTCAACATTAAGTGCAACAGGATGTTAATTATTATCGAGCTAAAGCATATCTAAAAGAAGAACCTCATAATGACACGGGTCATTTCTGAGATAACATCACCTCTGCTAAGCTCTGTGGAATGTCCACGGCTCGCTGAAACGCCGGGCCGCGGCGGGAGTGTGGCGATGGCGTGCGGCCAGCCAGGGTTTTTTTTTTGTGCGATGGGAGATGAGTGGGTGGCGAGGTCCGGGGTGGCAGAGCAGAAACGAGATGCTGTGATAATAAGGGGGCAGTGGGAGCGACGTGACAGTGGCCCAGTGATGGCGGCGAGGCAACAATGTCCACGTTGTCTCTGCACGGCGTGGAGAATGAAGGCCTGTTGTATATGATGTGGGAAGTGTTGCCAGGTCACGAGGATTCAAAATGAGTTCGCTCTGTGTATTAATTCAACTGTTTCACAATGTACACGGATTATTACTGCGATACACAAAATGCTACCACATGTCTGATAATCAGATGCGAAATGAGCGACGCTAATCGATGGCTATTCGTTGGTGATATCGTTGATTGCTTCACCTAACGTGCTAATGTCATCAGCAGCAGTAGCCTACGTTCAAATGTTAGCTGTGAGCTTTACGATCAAAAGGATTCTCGAGGGATCAAAAATAACCTCTCCTCCGTTCCTGAATCAAATCGCAGATGTCTGATCAAAAACATGATTAGCATGAGCGCCAGAATTAGCTCTGTTCTCGCTCGTTTGGCAGGAAACCTCAGACACTGTGACCCTCGCATAAAAAAGCTGTTTGATCTTAATTGAAGGGCCTCTCTGATGTTGCCCCCCCCTCCCCCGCTCGCTCGATGTGAAGCCACATACTCATCTTCAAAAAAAACTGTTGATTACTTAGCATTGAAAATCGACCAACGATCTTCTGATGCTAATAACTGAAACCACACTTTTTTTCTGTCTGATGTCAATTTAAAACTGTCCTGTATCTAATTCTGGGTACTAACACTCCAGCTGACTCTTGTGCTCCATATGTCTTGCTGCAGGTCACATCTACTTTTGGATTGACATTAAATGGCTAAAATCTAAATTGTAAATGTAAACCTGCCGGGCGAGCGCACCTCACGTCGGCCGGGGCCTCCTGTCCACTGGAGGGGCCGCAGATGGGCTCCCGAGTGTCGTGATGTTGCCCTTGTGTCGCCCAACACCGGCTGTGTTTACACCCCGACCATAATGCGACAAATATTATAAGCGCTACTTGAGGCGAGAGCGCAAAGTCTGCAAAGTGACACTTCTGAGATCGCCTGTGTGACATGAGGTTAATGGATGCATTCACATGGAAATGAGGAATAAAATAACCTCCTGCAACAACAGCTGCTGCAAGGTTGAACCTGTGTAAGGATGACACGCAGGTACAGGTCCAGCCAGACGCACACGGGGGCGAGTGATAACAAACGGTAACCACCACACAAACTTTCAGGTGGATCTGACTTTATTATCAACAGGAAATGCTCAAAACAGGAATCGTCTGGTCTTGTATCTGGTCAAACCGTTCCATTCTCACGTTTGACGAATCAAAAACGTGAGCGCACAAACTCACACCTGCAGAAACACACACCTCTGCTTTCATCTCTTCACAGTCCAATTAGTAATACTCGTGAGCTCTTTGAGGAGTGTGAGTGCTTCAGACAATCGGCCAATCAAACGGGTCTGCGGGTGGCTCGCCGCCGTGCACACAGGAAACGGACTATTAGCAAGTGTCAGGCTCCATCTGTTGAGAGAGCGGTAAATAAACCGCCGCTTTACTTCCTCCTGAGCCTTTTATCCAGAATGATGACAGAACGGCGTGGCTTTATCTGGAAGGCTGATAATGAATGATGAAAAATCTTTATCTGAGTCAGTCTTGATTTAGTTCTAAAGGAGATTTTGGTTTTGGTGATTCAGTGTGTGAGCGCTATTTTTATCAAAATCTGATTTTCATTTCGTTTTCGCTCTTCGTCATCTACATGTACGTTGGCTATGCTGGAGATGACTCAGTTTGATTGATCGCACACTCATCGTATTATGTAACGTCGCGAACTAATTATGATCCAACAATCTTCAGAAAACAAACAATAATAAAAACATTAACAAATTTGTTAGCGGAAATGGTCAAATTAGACAACTGTTGGTGTCTGCCTTTGAAACTTGTCCAACTCTGGTGTGAAACCATCAAGTCACCACGTCGCTCCTTTCCTATATTATAAGGTTCCTGTGGTACATAAAATGGTCCTGTGAGTAACGGGTGTGTTTCCTGGTCAGAGGATGTCGTGTAATGTTCATAAAGCAGAGAGAGGGAGGAAATCTTCGCTGATCCAGACGTCTCTATATTCAAAGACCAACACACACTCGCACAAGCAAACAAACGGTTGATCCGGACGATAACATGTGCATGTCATCAAACTTTAATGGTATACATGCGTACTATTGGCTGCCATCCGTACCAACACACACACACAATTCTTCACTCAACAGCTAACAACACACACCCAAACACAACTCACACAGCTGGAGTCACTCTTCAGAATCCTTCCCTTGATTATTAACAGCCGTCAGGAACTCGCTCTTCAGGCGACCCTCTTGAACTCGGTGAGACTCTGAGCTGGTGTCAAAACCAAAAATGGCAAAAAGGGGGCTGGTGTGGTCGCACCGGTGAGACCAGGAAATTCAGGATGACCAATCTGACTAATGCTCTCCTCAGTGTAAAAGTTTATCAGACACCAACAGTTTCCATCCCTCCACCTCCGATACACACTCCAGCTCCTTAACCAGAGAAATTACAGTACACGTCCCAAAGTGAGCTTTTGTAAGCAGGAGTCAGTTTGCCAAGGCCCGTGCCTGGAGGGTGATGGGGCCCATATTATCGGAGAGAACACAGGAAACAAGTATCTCAACAACACAACGTACCATCACGTCTCTATGGCCCCGATTCGATCCAATTCATGCCTCCCAAGTTTATGTAATACATGTTTTAAACACTGCAAACTTCATTCCAGATGTGGAACGAAATCTAAAATGATCCCTTCAGGCAGCACTTCTGCATGAAATTACAGAAATTATAAAACAACAGTGGAGTGCGGTCAGGCTGCGGTTGTAGAGGCAGCAGCAGCTTCAGACCGTCATCGGGCCCTGCAAGAAAAACACAGCATCCTCATTCATTTCAATGGGGCCGCGCCATTGATGCAGAGGCACAGAAACGAGAAACCTCGCTCAACTTAAGAAATAAGAACAATCACTCATCCAGGGCAGATTACTATGTAACATGTAGTATTAGTGATAGCAGAAGTACTTTGTAGTAGCAGCTCTAGTTGAAAGAGTAGTAGACATGTTTGTAGCAGGAGGAGCAGAAATAATAATATTTGCAGTAATAACAGCAGAGGGGACAGTAGTGCTTGTACTAGTAGTACAGTAGTATTAGTACTTCATGTACATGCTGAAGGCTAAAAGTGGAATCAAAGAGAGCTGTTTTGAAAAAGTAACCTGATCCTGTGTGGAAAAGAACAGAAACACACACAATATCCTCTGCACCCGACCTTTAACCTGCAACAGGAAGTCAGGTGGAAGGTGGAACTGGCAAGAGATCTGAAGCATCTGAAGGCTGCTTCCTGTCGCTGAGACGCCACATCAGAGGATTTCATTTTCCATTCATCTCTGTCACACCTAATTGTCATGTAGCCAGGTGCTCGATCACACCCGCGCCACGCCATTGTTGCTCTTCAAACACAAAGCACACATACACACACAGTTAAGGATGTTCTCTCCCACATATGGGAAAACTGACACACCTAAATGTATTCAGAGCAAGAATACACAGATACAAGCACAGATACAAGTCAGGTCATTTAGCGGGAACCTCTGATCTGAACAGGATCTTTGTCAGAGGTGCGGCAACGTTGATGTCTTTTAAAAAAAAAAAGCCTGAGCTGAAAGACAAGCAGGAAGCCGAGAGGAGTTTCATGTGGCTTTGAGGAAGTGGATACATCCTCTTCATTTCTCACCCTAGCTCCCTTTTTCTCTCTCCCCTATCTGTCTGTCTCTGACATCCGCACAGCAGCCACCCACACACTCAGACGAAAATATCCTGCTCGGCAGCGAATTGCCATCAAATGCAGTTTTTCTGACCGCGTCACACACACATGAACGGGGACAGTAAACACCTCGACCACGGGCAGTAAAAACCCCAGCACCGTCCTTACCTTGGTTCAACAGAAGCTGAACCGGGTATCACACTAATGTACACACACACACTAAAAAACACAGAGGCACAAACATACTGTACACACATAATATCTGCAACAACAAAATCATACATACACAGGAGCCTGAAATCACACTGACACACACCTTCATTGAAACACACACACACACAATCAACCCAGGAACGCAGTGTGTCTTACATGCACAATACAAGGACAGTAAGTAAGCAATTCTTATAACATGAGGAAGACGCTCTGAGCCAAAACACACAGGCAAACAATCAGTTTTCCATAAATACAAATTCTACTGAATGAACGCTGAGCCGCAGCCGTTCATTCATAACAAATTCTCCTCACTGGGAGGATTTATGTAACAAGGGTCCTTGTTGGCTCTGCCGTCGTTCCGCAGTGTCAGCGTTTATTTGATAAGTTATGCATTAATCGCCAGCTCTGGATGGTGAAGGTGTGGATTCAAGCCCGATGGCAGACAAGACGTATTCCTGGATACGTGTGAACACGGCCAGATGGAGACGTGGGTAAGAGAGAGCGGGCTGCATTATATAACAGATAAAGAATTCTGTATAACACATATTCTACAAGTGAACAATAAATAATTATGTAGATGAATTATGTAGTGTTTGACTTGTGAAAATGCTCGTCCTGCACAATGCTGTGGTGTTTAGTCGTTTGTATACAGGCTTGAAATGTCCTGAGCCAAGTCGTTTTAATTGACGGATATCAGCTAAAATAAATCCAAAAACCTTTCTGTTCCTTTCTGTGTTTCGTCCGTCAGTGCTGCTCTCTTTAATAAGAGTCTGGCTCTACATAGCGAGCGTTTCACTGCATATGTGAGTGAAAATTAAAGTGTGTGAATGTGATAAAATCGTCTGGTCGCACCAGTGACTGACTCAGCCAGGTTGCCAAAATTCGCTCTGACGATAATGAATCTATTATTTCTCTTTTCTCTTCCTCAGTGTAACATTCAGAAAGCAGCTTCTCGTGTTTAGTTGCTGCTGACGCTCACTGGATAAAATGACCAACGGTCGGGTCAGCTGTGGCCAATTAGGGGTTAATTTTTTAGTAACTCAAAATAAATGTAAGGTATTAGCTGGGTTTACGACGGAGACAGCGACAATGGAGATGCAGGAGTGAACTGGAATCCATCTCAGTGTTGTTATTGGCAGCCTATGAGGATACTGGGTTCAGAGCATAGACTGTATAAAATATGGACGTAGTGTCTGTGACGTCACCCATAGGTTTCTGAAGAGCAAAAATGAAGCAAATCGTAGTGCGCAGCCATCTTGGTAGCCTACCTCCGGTTCCTCCAAATATGGAGAAAGAGGTGGAGCGAGGGCGGAGCTGAGGCGGGTCCTATGGGCCAGCTGAATGAACGCTATTGGCTGAAAAAAGCCGCTTTATTCCAAATAATCAAACTAGCTACAGCTAACCAGCTAGGTTAAATGCTAAATATCGTTGCTAGCCGGCTAACCCCACGACGATCTCTTTCCCAAACTCAGTGACTAGAATTAGCCGGGGTGACGCCCTTTAGATCGTCAGTGGCTAGTTGTCAATCAAAGTGGCGCCACGTAGATTGACAGCTATGAATTGTGCATAATGATGTATGCTGTATATTTTAAACGAACGCCTTATAAAAAAATTCGCCCCCCCCCCACAGAGTTGTCATGGAGTAGAAAAACAGCTTATGAGACTAGAGCCATGTTTTGAACCAGGCTGTAAATATGTTGTCATAAAATCGGACATTTTAACATGGGGCTCAAATGTAATTGACTCCCTTCTGCGGCCTGCTCTAGTGGTTATTCGAGGAACTGCAGCTTTTTTGTACTTCCGCATGGGCTTCATTTTTCAGCGCCGGAGGTTGCCGCTTGGTCCAGATACACAGAGACAGAGAAACAAAAATGATGAGAGAGGAGCTGGTCTGAGAGGTTGGACAAATAAAGCACTTGAAAAAGAAAGAGGGCTGTATTTTAGTGTTGAGATGAACTCGGCACTCTGACCCACTTCTGCAGGATGAATGAGTGAGCATCGGTCGCCGAGTCCCACCAAGAGCGAAGATGAGTCATCGGCCGGCGCTGCTCGGCTTGCAGAGAGAGAGAGAGAGAGGAAGGGGCAAAGAAAGGTAATGAAGATGGAGATAAAGAGGTGCAGCATCATCCCTCTCATCTATCTTATTGCTCATGGCCAGGAGCAAGATGTTCATAATGTTATCAGAGGGAAAGATGGGTGTGAGGAGAGGTGGGACCCTCTGAATCAGAGAACACTAATCAGCAAAGAATGCTCTTCATAGAGTTTAAGAAATGCATTACAACTGAGACCAATGGACATCTCACAACTAAACATCTTAACAGACCCGTCAGGATCTTTAAAGCTGCTCTGGCCCACAGAGAGCCGTCTCCACCCTCACAGCTCTGGAGTTAGATTTCCCTCAGAGGTGGTGGAGACCAAAACACAACCAAAGGGACAGTGAATGTTGGACTAACCTTCATCAGGTGGTCAGAAACACGACTTCAAATAAATGTTGCTCTTCTGGATTTGTTAACATGTTCATTATGTCGAATTTATAAGATGATATTATTCCAAAATTGTGTTTACAGCTCGTTGTGCTTTGTGGTAAAAAATATAAATTTGATCATCTTCAAACCTGCCAGATGTAAATTACTAAGACCTCAAAAGATCCTCAATGATGTTATTAACATATTAAAACACCTATCAAGATCTTTATTGATCCTGAAAATGGCCTTGACTCTAATCAATATTAGTAAAACCTTTATAGAAACATGCTTGTATAAATATTGCAATTAAAAAATATCAAATATTGCAAACATGTGATTTGGAATTTGGACATAATGTCTCATCAGTTTTAGATCTGTATAAATTAGTGTTCAGTCCTTTGTAGCCTAATGGATGGAACACACTTACATTGATGAGGTTACAGGTTCCCACTCGTGCTAAAAACAAATGCAGTACTGATAATAGAGGCCTTTGTTTAAAAGCTTTCTCCAAAAAAAACACTGCTCACTGTTCATCTAATATGGTCAAGCACTCGCAGCGTTGTTGAGGGAAACAGGCTTTGTTGGACGTGAAGTGGATTGTTTTGGGATCCACGAGACAGCGACAGCTATTCAAGCCGCTCTTCGTTGGCAGCTTCTGGTCTGAAGATGCTTCAGAACGACCCCCTCCCCTCCAAGAGAAATGAGTCACACCGGAGCACAAGTCGTGATCTGGACCACTGCCTGCTGAAAAAACGCTCATTATCACCAGTCGTCTGAATCAAACAACAGACTAATGTTGGAGATGAATGGACTGCAAACCCTTGAGCAGTTCAATTCAAGACATGATCTAAAGGAAAAAATCTGGTTGAGAGCTTCACCATGGCTGCAAATGTAAAAATAAGGAGTGTAGACTGCTTCAGTGGTGAGATGGTAAAATCATGTTTGAATCATAAGCACAAGGGAGTCAAAGGCATGATGTGAAAAATACCTGCTAATAAAACAAGCGTGTCTGCAACTGAAATAAGATCAGAGCTGACAGACCATATGTGCAGCTGCATCCATAATCAGATCTCAGTTACAGTCCACCAGGTGTTAATGCAAGTAGCCCGGCTCAGCCTGCCCTCATGAAACAGCGTCTGCCTGTGATCCGGTGTCCCTGTACCCGGTTCTAAGAGGACACTCCACCCGCTTACATAATAACATCATGCCAAAGATGAGTCATCGTCATGGGACACAGAGGTTAAGCTTCCTGCAGCTCCCACGGCAAGCATCATTTTCAGGATGATACGAGGACACAGAACGTACACCTGAACACACACACAGATGTCACAGTTCTGAAGTTAGGTTTCTGTTTAGACTTCGTTTTTGTTCTTCCTTAGTTTTGTTGTTACACTCCGCCATGTCATTGTTTCTGTGTAGTCCTGTCATGATGTTGTCCTGTCACATGTATTGTTTAGTTCTGTCTGTTCTAGTTCTGTGTTTTGGTTTCTGTTCTGTCCATCTTATTTCTATGTCCAGTGTCTGGTCTCTGAATCATGTCAATTACCAGCCACACCCACCTCATCATGTCACCTGTGTTTCCTGTTGTAGTTAATTACCACCACCCACTATTTAAATTAGTTGTTTTCTCTTTGTTGTTGCCGGATTGTCACTACTTTTCATGTCACGTTATGACCACGCTCCTTGTTCATGTTCATGTTCACGTCCACGTTCACGTCCATGTCTTGCCAAGTTTTACAGTGAGTTTTGTTAAGACTTTCATTTATTTCATTAAAGACTATTTGAAGCAGTTGTGTGATGTGCTTGAGTCCTGAGCCCCCCGTTCTGACAACAGATGCACAAACACACTCTAACACATATTCCACTGGTGTACTAATTTAAAGTTTATTTACCTGAAAGAGTGACAACATTCAGTCAGTAAAGGAAGATGATTTGTCTTAAAAGGTCAAAGTTTCAAATGAGTTAAAATGTCAGTATTATCTGTCTCATTACTAATGTGGTGAAAGTCAGTCAGTCAACCCTCTATGTCAGTTACACACTATTAAATGCTGCAACCAAAGAGCCAGCCAATTTAAACAACACAGGTCTGAAAGTGGCTTTGTAAAAGGAAGAAAGTGCATTTATCACATTTGCAATTATACAGAGAATGCTGTATGTTGAGAAAAACTATAGATATCTGCAACAATTTCAATACTAAGTAAGCACATTAATATTATAATATTATTATATTACATGGCTCCTTTGGAAGCAACAACAAACATGAAGCTACCCACATGTCCACTATAATCACTCTTTGCATTGTAAACCTGCAGCCACACAACTGCAGAAACCACAAACACAGGTGAATGAACTTATGTATGTATGTATTCTTCTCAATGAGCAGAATCAGATGAATGGTATATTTTGCGTGTGTCTTTGTTTGCCTGTACATTTGGCCGCTGGCTGCAGGTCGTTCATGTTACAGTGAGGTGCAGCAGGCCCGGCTGCGGCGGAAATAAACGAGCATGTGTGGCAGCGTGGCTGTAATGCATGAGAGCAGGAAGCTATTAACATGGCATTACCAGAACAACAAGGGGCAGGAAATTAAATTTTGCTGCCTCTGAGAAGGTTACGTCGCAGCCCTCCCTCGTGGTGGGTAATTGATTATTATGTCTTTCCATAGCTCCTGTGCACATATATGTTTTCCGACCAAAGAGTCATGACTAATTTTTTGACAGCAAAAAGCTTTGAGGGCTGGTTCTTTTTCTCTCTTTATGGGAATATAAGTCTTAAGTTTAAGCTTGACTGTGCTGGGCAAGCATTTGTAAAATGGGTCATACAGTGAGACAAGTGAAATAAACTCAAGAGTTATGTTGTTTATTCATGCCAAAGAAAAGACTCATTTAGTCGCACAGCTACAAAGGCTTATTGAAAAAGCGCTGCCTCCGTGACCCCCTCCTCCTCCACGCCACATGATGACATAAAAGTTTTGAAACATGGTCACTGGTGTAAAACTGAATCTAAGTTAGATGGAGGTCATGTGTGGTTTTCACTGTGCTTGTGTGTGACAAAAGGTCTCCTGTTTCAACTGAACACAACTGCACTTAAAGTGAGTTTTCAGGTTGTGATGAAGATACACAATTTCACACATAAGGCTGTATAATTAATGACGTATGGGTGTGTATCACAGTTTTATTGCTCACAATTAACTTTAAAATCCTGGTGAACTGGCTTCATTATTTCATGATATGGAAATGCTGAAGCTGTTCAACACATCTGAAGAGCAGTAAAATAACCTTGCTCCTGGAATCATAAAGACTAAAACATACAATAATGATCTCTCCACCTCTGAAAATATATTAAGCCACAATTATGTAGCTCCAGCAAAGGTCAGACGGTAAATATTCGCCGACACAAAGCTGGTTGATCATTAACGCCGAACACCACTCGGGTCCTGTCACGACGTTCTTTACAAGATAAGAGACGAGATAAGAGGACGAAGCAAACACAACCTACATTCACCCGGATTATGAGCGTGACAATAAAGAGGCACTGAAATGTCTACAACAAACAAAGTGTTGATTTCACTTCAGATTAAATGTGCAGAGTCAAGGTCACGACAAGACAAATACGGCTGAAAGACATGTGAAATCTGTGGGAAAAAACGTAGCTCGAGCTCCAATTTTAATTTAGATGAGAACTGCACCTCCACTGTGAGTTAGTTAGAGCTTCAGCATCTTCAGAGAGACTTGGATGATGAGACAAAAAACAAAGAGACGAAAACTAAACCTGCCATTTAACAGGAGTATGGTTGAGGTGGCAGACACATGTTTTCCCAACTGGGCTGTGTTTCACTCTGCAAACACCCACAGAGCAAACACACCCATCCTAAAGTGGACACACACACCGACACCTGGGCCATCAGTGTACACACACATACATGATCACACCCATGCAAATACACCCACACACTATTCCAACCCTTGTCCTGATGCTGTTAATGCTGTTGACTATGAGCCACTGTTTAATGTGTTTAACTTCAGCCAGGATTTTTTTTTTATTATTTGCATACCTCCCTTCACCTGTTACACTAAACCGCTGCCTCGACCGAGAAGAATCACCTCGGCCTTTAATATGTCTGCATTTCCGAGTCTGGAGTCCTGCTCAGTCTCTGGTGGACTGGATGCTCTGTGAAACCAGCTCATTTAATGTCAGTTTGTTGGCTGTGAATTTAACACCAGGCAGCCTCCTCCACGCCGAATTATTACCCGTGCCCTCTTGTATTAAGGCCCTGATTTACTAAACCAACCTCAAAGAAACTGCCCTGAAAAGAAAGGTGCAGCAATCAAACATATTGACAGCACGACATCCATCGATGGCCTCAGTGTGTCAGAGCCTTTAAATCCTGCTTCAGCCTCTTTCAAAATGCAAAGTAATAAAGATTATTTCTTTATCACTTTCCACTTCTCTTTAGCTCTCTTTTACTGCTATAATATTCTGTATATACATAAATGTCGTGAAAGGGGAAATCCTCTTTTGGCTCCTCGGGGAGGTCAGAGGTCACGGTCAGAAGCAGAACAGTCCCCCTGAAATAATCAGCATGTAGCTCAAGGACACTTGTGCAGGATGTTTACTGTCACAGGGAGTTGAACATGAAACATGGCCCTCACTTGTTAGCGGGTAGATCTAATCAATGTGGCACATGTGGAGAAGATTTAAGACGAACCTTTCTGCCAAAATGTGAACTAACAACTGTGCACAGAGCGAAGCATGACTTCAGGCAGACGCATTTAACCAAAGCAAATGAAAACCAACAGTTGAGGTCATCAGCCCAGACGCCGGAGAGCAGAGTTATTTTTCCCTGTAACTTTCAGTTCCTTTCTTTCTTTGGCTCTTCTTTTGTCTTTGGACATTCTATGAGTCAGTCAGCAACTCTGGTTCCTCTTCTTTCTCCATTCCCTAATTTTTCTCCCTGCCTCTTCTACTACACTTCCTCTTTTTTACTTCCACTTTTCTCTGGGTTACGTGCCAGACGGCAGCGGCCCCTCAGGTTATCTGATTCCCTGTGTCTATGAGCACGCCCTACAATAACCGCTTGCTAATCATCGACGTGAGACGCCTCTGAGTAAACGGCCCAGACGCAAAAATGGGAAGACGGCGTTTGTGATTAATGTCTGCTGTTTGGTCACTGTCATCGCAACAAAGTTAAACCATATTTAGAAAGTTGAGAAATGCCTGTGAGCTATGATTCATGACGCTGCACTTTAACGTAACTTTCAAGTTTCACACAAAGATTGTTGCCATCTTACTGCAAACTTTTTATACTTCTCAAAAGTTTTGTGGTGAGCATCTTGATGTTTTATGTCTTTCAGGTTCTGCTCATGAAAGAGGAAAACAAAGTCTCACTTTCTTGTGAAGGAAACCAGGATTACTCTAATTCTACATGAGGCATTAGCTAAAAGTAAAAGACAAACACTTGGCATTTAATCAATCTCAGCCGTGTCAGTGTTGATAATTTACGCCTATAGCTTTACCATAGCTTTCTTTAAAGTGAGCTTTGAAGGGATTGCCGTCACAAAGTAGAGGTCCCTGAGAAAAGTCTCTTGTTCAAGAGGAAATGAGGCTTTCGCTGAGAAGTTCAGTTACTCATATCCCAACCAGAGGTTTTTCTTCATTTTCTTTCCCACCAAAGTCTCAAGTGGAGGCGAATCCTTTCACAGCGAGGAAGTGAATGAGCGTCATTGTGGCTTTGCATGGGATTAGCCCATTTTAAAGCCCCTTAGTAAGATTTACCCACATTATTCACATTTTAATGGACATTCCCACCCACACATACACACTGAAAACAAAATCCGTGGCAATGAAATAAGGTGGCAGGAGGCTTAATGCAAGAAATTTCAAGGTTCATTGACCTCGCTCAAGTCTGAATATTGTGCAGATACAATGAGTGTATTGAAATTATTGAACTGCAGATACAGGTGTTGTACCTGTTGAAATGAGTGAGCGTGAACACACAAAAAATATGGTTCAAGCAAATGTAACTGACAAAATCATTCAGAGGAAGAAACTTTTTTTTATTTAACCAGGAAGTCCCTTGAGATTAAAAATTATTTTTCAAGGAAGACCTGGCAACGTCCACAATCCTTACAACAAGGCACGCTAAAAGTAGAATAGTGAACAGAAAACATCCAACCACATGACATTATTGACCAATTACAAGCCACAGAGCACCGGACAGCAGTGAACTAGGCTCTGCAATCATTTTGACAAATTAAGTTACATCACCCTACCCACACGAGCATCCGAGCAAACGCTGTGCTGACGAAGTATTCTGATTTAATTAGCAGTCTGTTCCACTTCACTTAAGCAGAAGCAGCACTAGATGAGAATGTAATAAATAATGTCGGGGCAATTCAGTGGAAGCTATCTCCATCCATCACGGCTCAAAATGACATATTGGGCTTGCTAACTGAAATGTCAACAACGATCCACAGACAGCTCCGACGCTCTCCAGCCCCCCCTAACAAAATGCCAACCTGCGGGAACCACTGATAGCAGGTGGCTAAATGAATGACATGAAAGGCCAGCTGATTGGGCCCTGAAAGAGGAAGCAGCTCGTACCGCCACCACAGTAGCATCACAGGCAGGGAGGACTGGAAGGGGGGGGGGGGTTACTGGGCTGCTTGATTGGCAGCTGGATCAGTGGGGGGGTTAGAGGTCACGCTGTGCCTCTGCCCTTCACAGTACAGGCAGGAGGCAGCAGAGAGAGCTCCCCCAGGCCCCGGCAGCCACAGGTGGGCTTTGTGGTCTGTCATCGTGGGTCCTGTGGCACCGAGCTGCCTCTGAGCTCTCGATCACAGAGACAAACAACACGCAGGCTTATCTGTCCGTGTGTGTCCACATATTTCCATGTGTGCATCTTCACACCTGAGCATCTATTCGTATTAGAAAAAACGCTTTTGCTTTTGTGTGAATTCTCAAAATAATGATCGTGCATCAGAGCGGCGGCAAGTTATCAAGTTCAAAGTTTTTTTTGTCATTCTGCAACCCGGGGCTGCAGCAGAAGGCAAGTTGAAGTAGCTCCCCACAAGAGAAACAGTTTTTGATGATGCAGTGCAGAGGATGGGTCGAGGAGTCTTACAGCCTGAGGGAAGAAGCTGCCCTGTGGTCCGGTGCAGCTTACACACTCGACAGCAAACCTACCTCTGCAGAAGGCATTAAACACGATATGAAAAGCACATGTGTACATATGGTAAACATACCAGTGACCTTCATAGTCTTGTATGGCATATTTCAGACATGAGACTGGAGCCTTGCTTCTTGTCTCCCACTGTGAATGGAACTAACAGCTCACATGATTTTGACATGTGACACGTGAGCTGAGACAACACATGAAATTGTTTACTGCAACATGTCGCGTCTTGTCTTCTCATCCTTGGTGTGAGATCAGTTCTCTAATTTCAGCATCACCAAAGGTCAAAAATGTCAAAATGTCAGCACATGAAGTGTCATTTCTGTCATGTCAAGTTCTCTTAGTTGTTTTTTGTGATTTTTTTCTGGTTTGTTTTCTTTGCATTTTTTGGGTTTTTGGTTTAGGACTGTTTTCTATTGTTTTGTTCAGGCACTGCTTCAGTGGCTGGGGGTGTGGTCTCAGGTGCTGGGGTCCTCCCTGTGGTCACAGCTGCTGACAATATCACCTAATGACTGGCAGCTTAAATACCCCTCTCCTTCTCTTGCAAGCTGCCACATCGTCCCCTGCTTTCTACTGCTCTGTGGTTTCTCTGTTCCCTGTCTTTCCCTGTTTTCCAGTGCTTTGTGTTTCCAGAGTTTTTGCCTTTTCTCCGGCGTCTTTAGTGTCTCTACTGTTTTGTCCTCATCTTCACCTACATGTCTCCCACCTACCAGCCTCTATTAACTGAAGCAATCAGCTCCACCTGGACTTCCTGTGTTTAGTCACCTTTTTGTTTGTCTTGTTTCCTGGAGTTTCTTTATTTAATAAATCCCTTTCACCTCTTCACCCTCGACTGTGTCTCGCTCCTGGGTCCAACTTACCCCTAAAACGTCCCAAGTTTCTCATCTATCATGAGTGATTCACATTGGTTTTCCCATATAAAAGCACTGAGATCTTCTATTTGCCTTTCCTGAAACTGAGACATACAGAAAATGTTACAAACACATCACCATGTCCTGGGCAGAAAGGAGTTGTGTTTTTATGTTTAAGGCCACTGGCACCACATTCGTGAGAGATCAGACACAATGTGACCTAAAATCAATTCCTGAAAAACGTTAAGCTGCAGATCTCAGTTCTTATAAAGCTCCTCCTCTGGGATGTTTAACAACATTTATGGATTTGCTCTGATTAATTTGTCTGTCTACAAACTGGTAAGCCAGCATATTGTGTGTTTTACGAGATTGCCAAAAACAGAAGAGATTAGCAATTTAGTGTTGTGCCCAAAGCTAATTAATCCAAATAGTAAAAGCCACGTTAGGCCCATTTCTCTAAGTAGAACATTGTCACCTGCCAGACTGGGACTCAGGAGTCGACAACACAAAGTGCCCATGAAGTGAGAGTCATGTATTAATCAGTCAGAAGCAGCGGCAGTGTCAGGGTTGTGTAGACTGTATAGGTGAGCTCTGAGGCGAGCAGAGCTGGAGGTGGGCGGTGGGGGCGGGCGCTTCTGAGGAAGAAGAATCTACTTTTTGAATTTCTGGAGACGTGATCAGATTAGCTGGCAGAGGAGCTGTTTTTCGGTAACCCCAGTGACATCCCTGTGCTCATCCACCTCCTCTAACATCAAAGCCAGGTTTCAGTGTGGGCGTTCAGTCTAAATAGCACAAGGGATGGTTACATCAGACTCTGTGCGTATCGCTAAAATATCTTATTCATTTATGCCTTCAAGCTCTGGACGAGACGATGTCCAGGTTCTCGAGGTTTGCCTGGTTTTGTGCAAATCAAATCCTTGGCACTTTCAAAATCACATTATTTTTAGGCTAAACTGCTGAAAGCACTGGCCAGTCCAAAAATACTTGTAGAGTATAAATAATGTAGGTAAAGTTGGTTCAGTAATTACATAATAAGCTGTCAGTAAGTCCAAATATATACTTTTACCAAAATGATAAATTATGTGCACATCTGACACTGCAGGACTACAATGGGATGAAGTTATGTCCTAGTTATCTAAGCCCATTCCTTCTGAAGTAGCTTTGACTAACTACCGGAGGACAGTCCATCGCATGCATCCACTGCATCTGCAACTGTTTTACTACGTGGAGACATACATGCAGAGACTCACATGCACCCTGGTTCTGCATCTAGTCCCTTGATGAAGGTCAAATAAAGTCAAGGTTTTTTTTACTGAGGAAACATAAGAAGAGAATGTACATCTGAACAGCTTGAAAGAAGAACTTGCAGAGGAGGGGAACGACTCCCGAGACAGGAGAGGTCCTACTGGGCAAACTTCTGAGAAGCAGAGGAAAAATTTGAGAGACAAGGAAAACATTTCAAACAGTGGAGGCCTTCTTGTCATTTTCACTGTACCACCTCCACAAGGGCCAGGGGGTCAGCGTCAAACAAGCCCAACTTTCAAGCCCACTCCGTCCTGAAACAGGTGGATCAACAGACTGTCGAGCGTTTCCTCCTGGGCTCGTCAAAACATTAAGGCTATTGTGCTCTACAATGAGAGGTAGGACCAGAGGAAATGTGTGGTTTATCATCGAGGCAGCAAAGTCCTACTGCTTCAGATCACAGGCAGTAAGAGGGAGGAGAGGGGTGTCAAGAGAACAACAAAGATGAAGACAGGAAAGAATAATGTGATAGAGACAACTGGTTTGGGAAACCATATTGCAACCGGAAGGTCACTTGCTTGAGAATTCAGGTGGAAGCAAGAGAATCCTTACCTGCTACTTTCATTTGGATGAAGGTCTATAATTGAAATGCTCAAGAAATATTTGTGGAAAACATGTCGGTATCTCTTGCGCAACCCAAGCTCTAGACTGAACATTACGTGAATTTCCACCGCGCCACGTTTGTGCAGGTTTGACTGCCGGACTGCTGGTTTTTCAACTTGCATCAGCACATTTGCACCAAGAGCAAACCAAGGTCTGTTGCAATCGCACGACTTCTAAAATTTGCTTTTTTGTTCAGCCTTGATTAAGAAAACAACTCCAGCGAATATGGATGCCTTTACATAAATAATTTAACACAACTGTACTGGGTGATTAAAAAAACGTGAAGCAGCATGCGACCGTCACCATCTGCCAAACTTTTTACTGAACAGGAAGTAAACGTCGACCACATGCTGCTCTTCAGACAATCTGCTGAAGAAGTCAACACTCTCTTCCAGAACACCAACACATGCATTCAATGTGAAAAGTCAACTGGATTCCTGACACCTAATCTAATTGGTCCATGTCAAATTCGGGGACGTCAGTGTCTCATTTGTTGACTGGGTCCTCTTGTCAACTACCCTCACATGAGCCGTTTCCAAACATAGCTCCTGTTGTGCGAAACAAGATTACTGGACGTTTCTTGTCGAGGTCCGTGTCTGTCGGTTCAGGCTGAGGCCTTTGAAGTGGTGCGACTGATTCATCGGAGCAGCAAAGGGACTTTCTAAGAATAACTAACTGAAGAGAGGGAAATAAATGGGTGACTTCCTTTCATTAGGCTCACTTAAGTGTTCAAATATAGCTGGTCACAAGGGGACTTGCAGCACAAAGGTGGCATGTGGACGTTTTCACAGAGAGAACTGTGGCGGGTCAGAGCGAGGACGTTTATGCTGAGCTCGTTCCATTTTTACAGCTCGTCTTAAAACAACGTTCTCTCACATTTTATTCATTCAGTGTTAATGATGTGAATGTGAAGGAATAAATTTGAGGATGTCAGGTACATTTTGAGAAGCACTGTTATCTAATGTTAATCATTAGTTTTATATGAATGCTCTGAAGATGAACACAAAGAGAAGAAGAGAAACCAAGTAACATGCTGAAATCAATTATTTTCAGATTCAAGCTGCGACAAACCAACAGTAGTTTGTCATAAATGAAAATGGATTTTGGGCCTTTTGGTTATATCAGTATGATTATTCTCATTGTTGCCTTGCACTAAGTTGCATGCTGGGTGTTTTACACTCATCTAGCATAACCTGACTCAAAAGTTATGTCACATTCCTTAATGAGTTCTTGTTCTTCTAAAACTTAATCTTAAATCAGACCCAGCTGCAATGAGGCTCTTCTACAACTGAATTTAATATCACTCCTTCTTAAAAGCAGAAACTGCAAAGTGACAATTTAATCTTTCATTAATGTTTAACAATTTTTTCCATCACATTCATGCCTGAACTGTCAAACAAGAGTGTAGTAACAAGCAGCCATCCACAACACAGACCATTCACAGGTTCTTCTGAATGGCAGTTACATAATGTTGTGAGAGAGAGTTAATACTTAAACAACTGGTTCAGGCCCATGAAAAATAAACACGGGCGGAGGAAAGGATGCCGGCACAGAGAGAAATACCTGAGAGGAAAGTGAAGTAACAAGCATAAAGAAGCTAAAGACATTTTTTAAGAGGTTTTATTTTTATCTTTATGCCTTTTGAGATGAGGATTGTTTCTCCACCCGTGGAATATTTGGCTTGTAAAAAAACAAAGTGTCCTTCACCTTTGCAATTCATTCATTTTATCACCTCAACTGAAACCGAACTAACAGACAATCAGGATTTTTCTTCCAGGAAGAAATGTGCTGCCATATGGAGGGCTGTGCTGTATGTAGGACAGCAGGAGGTTAATCTTTCCATGTAATCTTGACACATATCCAACCTTAAGCGTGACTCATATCCTTTTATCTCAGAGAAAGCCAACCTGGAGATTACTGGACAGGTAAACAACTCCGAGGGAGTGAAAGGCTGAGAGAGAGGATGGACAAACAGCAGACGTGTTTACTGACAGTGTCATGGAAAATCCTGTGTTTTGAAGATCATCTGCTCCAAATACTCACATGAGCAAAAGTACAAAAAAGACATCTGAATGGTCATGAATATCAGTACAGAAAGAGCACCACATGCAACAAAGCCAGCAACATCATCACACAAATATTAAACCTGCCATTTCAAAGGCGGTGGCTCTCGTAGGAAATTGCCAAAACAGGCGAGTGTCCATAAGGGAGATTAGATTGAGCTGCATTGCCGCACAAATGCCTGCTAATCAGCTTTAGCACTTGCGCTAATACCAAAAGGACTGCAAAGCACCTGTGGGAAACGCATTTGCCATTCAGAATAACCCCAGTGCTAATTGCTAATTGTCCCATTGTTGGAAAATGCGAGCTCAAAGCTAGCCCTGATCCCCCTCTCAGACTGTGCTAGCGACCTAACCTTTCCCGTGTTCCCACACATACCGGGCTCACGGCCACCACAAACCACTTAAGCGTCTTTAGTCAAGAACATTAAATCTGAACCTTGACAAACAATCAAACAAAAAAAAAAAATACAATAATAGTGCAACAAAAAGCCACTCTGAATCTGACAATATGAAATTTTTGTATTGAGACCGCAGGCTTTTGGCGTAAAAACTGCATTTCTCTGCTGCCTTAGTCTGAGTGAAAAAGACTTTCTGAAAAGATCAAATAGGAATCAGTGAAGTCCAAAACAAAGAGCCAAACAATCTTAATCTGTGTGCACAGTGGCTACTGTGCTAAAATCCTCAACAATTTCATATAGGAAAAGTGACTCTTAGTTGACCTACATGTCGTCCATTCAGAGGTTCAAATGGGAGGGTCAATTGGACGGTCATGGGAAGCTGGTTAATGGAAGGCGACCAACGATAAGGTCTACCTGGGCAGGTGTGGTTGCATGTACGTGACCAGCCAGACGTTGTTGAACTCCACTATGGCAAAAGTCAAATTAGAACCATCATCATCGTTGGACCCTGCAGTTTAAGAGTGATCTGCAGGAGCAACCCACTCGTGCCAACGCAGCGGTCTCACTGTGATGGATGAGGATTTAGCATGTTTGTAATTTACAATATGACACACTGTGATGAGGTCCCAGATCCTGGAAGACATTTTGGAAAGAAGCCTGAAGATCTGGAGGTTTCACTCGGCAATCAAAGTTTGTTCCTTTAAACAGTCCCTTAAAATCAAATCATCCAACTCTCCTTCAAAACTGATGCTTCTCTGAGAATTACTCTCCAGTTCAGTCGTTGCTATTTTATTCCCAACACTGGTTCATTGTGTAGTTTACTGTCAGAGCACCCATGATTTTATCACGTCTTATTAGTGACGTTTTACTGTGGATAGTCAAATAATTTCTGCTGTGATTGTAAAGCAGTCAGAAAAAAGGAAGCGCATGTACGGAGGGGAAGTTGGCCTACAGGTCAGAGACGATCCTTGAGCTGTAAAGTCTTAGTGCATTTATGGCTGCAACAGAGCCATCGCCTGCTGTAAAGCTGCAGATGTGCAGAGGGAAATGGAACATAAACAGAAAAGAGGAAATGAAGTTAAAAGGTAAGTCATGAGCAGATAGAGTAAAGAGATATAAAGAGAGGAGATTAGATTTGGAAAAGAAAGAGGAAGAGAGTGGATACATCAAACAATAAAAGCCCATTAAAGCCATCCATCAGCACGGCTGTGGTCAGAGGTGGGGGATCCAGTTATCCCTCTCCGGGGAACAGAGAGATGAATGACTTCCTAACAGGTGGACTATGAGCTTAACAGGAGGGGGGGCGGCAGCAGCGAGAGGAGGTGGGTTTTAACCTGGGACCGAGGCAGTGTTGGGTTACAGCTGCACCTCCGGAGAGAGACCGTGACCCTGTGGCTTTCTCAACTCACAGGAAATGGATTTGTTTTCCTAGCCCTTTCCCAGTAATCCTCCCGTCACAGACACATGTACGGGCGTGCCAGGATTCACACATGCGGAGTGAAGCGCAGACACACATGTGCGAGGGAGACAAATGCACCGATATTTTTAGCGTCAGACATTCTTGATTATAAAATATGGATTTGGTGGTTTCACATAACGAGCCCTGGCAATATCATCTGGATAAAACAGGGGTCAGTGCCACCACCAGCAGCAGCAGACAGATGAGACAGACGAAACTATTCTCAACCCACCAGCCGGCTAAAAATGGCATTTAAAAAAAAATCCATTCCTAAATGTACTAAAGTCCACTAAAAGTCCACTTCTGTCTTAGCAAACCTTCGGCCAATCGCTCAAGGTCTGCAGGTAGATGCCTCTCAATGGGAGGAAAAAAGAAAACACATTAAAAAAAATGTTGAGGAAAATCAATAAGTTGTTTTTCTGCGAGCCTGGATGAGCTGTGCAGAAATAAGCCTGGCCAGCAACAGAGCCGTGAGGCGTCTGATCTGCCTACGCGGTTCATCGGGCCACATCCTCTCTGCCTCCACTCGGGGAGAAAATAGCATCAGCCAGCAGCACGGCCACATATTAAGGTAGCCTGTTATTTCCACACAGACACACCAGAGGTTCTTTATACTGGTGCGACCACAGCTGGACAAACTTAAATACAGGTAATACAATCATTTGGCTTTAATATGTTAGCTGCTTAAAACATCAACTACATTTTCAGTTAGAATCTACAACTGTCCATCAGTCTTATTATATTCATTATCAGTTAATCTGAAAATTACTGTCACGAAAAAGTATTTTGTCAAAAGGTGACAACAACAAAAATCCCAAACTTCTTTTAGTTTCATGTTGATCAAATGGCAAATATCCCCGAACATGATGCCAGATGTTTTCCTGTTATGGCAGTTAGTTGTAATCCATCTCGGTTCAAGTCGAGTTTTTAGTTTTTAGTGTGTTTAGAAAGCAGCATATTAATCTTACAAGTAAAGACAACACATACTTACAAAACTACTTTTTCTATTTCAATCAGTTTTATAAACATTCAGAGTTTTACCATGAAACACAAAGGAGAAGGCAAACAGAGAAGAAGCAGCTCAAAGAATCTTCATCACGAGGAGAAAACAGATTCAACCAGCATCACAAGCAGACGGCAGAATGTTCTCAGTTGTTTCACTCTCTCTCTCCTCTCGCCAGGATCTCACAGGCAAGAGGACGACAACATAATCAAATCTGATGTCTGCTCTTTTTTTTTTTTTTTTTTATCTCGTCCAAGTTCTATTTTCGTCTCTCATCCCAGCCTCCTCCCATTCCTCCGGGCAGGGATACCGGGAAGCAGGGAAGCAAACACAACATCATTTGCCTTTCAGGTGTCCCTGCTACCTGTAATAGACCTGCCCGGGTATTTTTAGCCTGCGACATGCACCGACTGTCAGCGCGTTCCCGGCTGAGGCCCCTGAGGATACAAGCTGTACCCTTGAGAGAGCACACTGAGAGGGCTGAGGGCTGGTCGGATGGGGAGGGATGGCGGAGGTGACACGGAAGGAGGGGAAGCCCTGAGACTGACGGGAACAGAGGAAAACAGATCGGATATAATCTGAATGCGTCACAGTGGGGAAAGACTGCAATGATAACATTTATTTTAACAGTATAAATCAATAATCTACTGATACTGACATTGTGAGTCACAGGCCTCAGTTTGTTCTTGTTGATATTTTGCTTTAAAAACTACCCCCTTAAAACAGATCCTGATCCAGATCCCACCAGGATCATGTCATCATGCCTCCATGCGTCTCACCTCCATCCTCAATATTCTACAGTAGGCGAAAAGACGAGGACTTCATGAACATCCCTGAACACTGGAATAAACACTGTATATTAGTCTTCAGGTGTGTTTTAGAGTAGATCTGCGACAAATGAGTATTTTCAGTATTCATTTGTTAATTACTTTTTTCCATAAACCAATTCACTATTTAGCCTTGAAAATGGCAAAAACCTTCAAAAAAAAGTCAGATTCTTTCATCTCATGATTCTCCAGATTCTCAAATTATTCATTCTGTTCAACCAACAGTAGAAAATCTATAGATGTAATGATCCATCCAAAGAAGAAACAAAGCGAATATTTGAGAAGCTGAGACCAGTTAAATGGCTTTATCAGTTAATAGACTGACGATTAATGTGTCAACTGACTAATCAATCAATCATTTCAGCAATATTTTCGAAATTTCAAAATTGTTTTATTTGTCCTTTTTAACGTAGTAAGATTAAAGCTGTCTATTGTGGTGGTTTGACAGCATCTTTTAAAACACAGAAGAAACACTGTTTTTATACCCAACAACCTGAAAGGCAGAAAAAAACTTCCTCTCATAATCAGAGAAACTGTTTGGCCCTCAAAGTGACCTGCTTCCTATAAGTGAGTGAGTTGTGTAAGGTTGAGATAAAAGACTTACAAGAAAAGAGAGAGGAGAGACAGGAAGGGTGAGAGAGGTGAGGAGGGGAAGGACGGATGGGAATCCGAAGAGAGAATCCTCTTGAATTAGTGATAAGGCTTGCCCCTCTCTTGTATCTTTGATGAGGAAGATCAAGTTTTTGAACACCTGCATGCCAGCGCCGAGGAGCCCGCAGGCGCCACGAGGAGTCTCGCAGCAAAACACAGCATTAGAGGACGTACACGGTGTCCTGAGACGGGTTTCCGCTTCGACTCTGCTGTCACCGGGGCGATCGACTGGTCGGGAGGCGTCATGTAATATTCCAGTTACACAAGGTGTCATCAATAAGTTACAGCTGCATTAAAGGGCTTTCTGCCCACGAGGAGGAGGAAGTCACACGGCAGACTGACTTTATGAGAAATAACAATCGATTTACACACAAGCGGCAACCTCCGCCGCTGAAAAATGAAGCCAATGCGGAAGTGCAAAAAAGCTGCAGTTCCTCGAATAACCGCTAGAGCAGGCTGCAGAAGGGAGTCAATTACATTTGAGCCCCATGTTAAAATGTCCGACTGTTTTTCTACTCCATGACAACTCTGGGGGGGGGCGAATTTTTTT
>JBBMOC010000105.1:199135-255720 GCA_037975185.1 Centropyge bicolor | reverse complement strand
TCTGACTCTCTGAGCAGGTTACAACCGCTCCCTCCCTCTGCCCATTCATCTACACAGTTCCATGTTAACATCAGAACATTGTGAGTCATGAATGGCTGATCTGCACTTTTGTGTTTACTGGAGTCTTGAACTAAAACCACTTATCTGACTTGGCCATCCTGACTCTGGTCTAAATGACTTCCACTTGGCTTGGTCCATTCATGTCTTTCCTCCCACACAGCAGCCAGCGGCAGGGAAGGAGAAACTAAGACAAGTAGGGCAGCAGGCAGCGCACTAAAGAAAAATTACTACCGCTGCGATAGGAGCTGTAATTCATGCAGACTCCATTTTTCAACATGTTCCCTCCTCCAGGGATTGAAAAGGGGATAAGGAGATTGTTAAAAGCAAATAGATTTGGTTGTTCAGTTGAAGTATAAAGTCACTTTTTTCAACAATGAAAACAGTACAAAGAAATGACATATTTGCATAACAAGAATTCAAAAGACCTTCACATGACTTGACTTCTAGTTTAGTTATGTGTGCACTTGAGCAATCAAATGCAATGATACACTAAATAGATAAAGCACCAGAGTCGGCCTAGTACACTGTGCACATCTGACCCCACAGTATCATCAATGTGCCCTGTGATTCTGTTTTACAACAGTAGGGGGCAGTAACTCTCTTGTGTACAAGGGGACATACTGCTGATCATACTCCAACTACTCTCACTTGTGACCTGTAGCATGTTAATTTTGACGACGTGATGAATGATTTTTAGGATAGAAACAAAATAGTTTTCAGCAACCAGGAGCAGATTAATAATCCAACGCTCTCTATTATTATTATCATTATATATATATAGTAGTGTGTGTAGCATATATTACACTTCCATACTGTTATACATGTAGGTTATATACTTGTATACTATATATTACTATTTTGTCATTAATATCATTATTGCTATTATTACTATACTACTACTATTATTTCTGTCACTGCTGTTGATATTGATATTGATGCTATATAGCACAGGGCAGTATAATATATTATTATTATACCACATATTATATCAATATTATTATTAGTAGTATATTACTACTATTATAATTATATGTAGTTGAGTGTAGTATATATAACATTACATTACTATATCATCATATTATGCATGTACATGTATGTCATACAATGTATATGCTATATTATATTATACTACTACTATATGCTATATTGTATTATATTATATTGTATTATTATTATAGTACTGTAGTACCATATTACTAGATTATATTTATCATAATGCACTATAGTATAAGCATTACCACTGCTGCTATTGTACCTTGTACACACTCAGGTATACACATTCAAACTTCTGTTATCTCTACTGCCTAATTTATTGTGTCTATTCTTAGATTTTTAATTTTTTCTACTTTATATTCTACTTTATATTTTGTATTCTAAACAGTGCAATATAGGAGAAATGATGGAGATGTCAATTTCCCAGAGGGAACCTCCCAAAGGGATTAATAAAGTACTCTGTCTGTCTGTCTGGTCTTTAACATGGCAGGGGATAAAATACTTCAGCAGGCAAACTGACATCTGAACGACTCATCCTCACGCATGCTGTTTTCTTAATACTCATAAAGCCTGTATATTGAGACCCACCTCCATCAATCTCATGCTTCTACCCATTTTTCCAGGATCAGCATTTGTGGCCTAAGCGGATAGCTGCTAATTCACATACAGGATTTTACCTTGCAACATAATGTGAACTGTGCTACTCAAGTTCAAGGCCAGGTCACTGCCCTGCCGCCCCAGATGGGCCCTCAGCAACGATAACAACTACAGAGAGAAACGATCTGGAAAACACAACGTGGCATTCACAAGGTCGTTGGGTCAAAAAAATACAGCAGCTGAAAAAGTTGCAGAAACAGGCTTGGAATGGGAAAGTGTCCTGAAGCGAGAAATCTATTCCCCAGCTACTCGGACAGAGGCGCTCGGTGGTCAGCTGTGGATGTATTCGGCAATATTGACAAAACCAAAACTCACAAAGGTCAAGAAAAAAGGTCTATAGATTCATTTCAAGTCTAACAAATTATACTTTTAAACACTGTAAACCGATAAGCAGCCTTATTCAAGGAGAAATGCTGCACAGGGATATTTCAACTTGGCCCATCACTGAATTGAATTTTTTTGAGTTGTATTCACATTCTAAGTAAATCCAGTATTTTATTAGAACTGTATCTGTAGCTCTGAAATGGCCAGAATTGTATGGTTTGTTTCTAAACGATGCTGAATTGTATGAAATTTTTTTGAAGGATTAACACAAATTAAAGAACACAAACAGCTGAGTGCTGCTTCCTGCTGTTATCCCTGCATCTCTGACATGTGGATGGGATGTCCTCTGAGGCAGATATAAGAGCCGCAGCAGGATGGCAAAGGACAGGTCTGCACTGCCCCCTGGTGGTCAGGGAGAACACCCCCTCCAAAGAGACATGACCATATGTCTGTCCCTGTGTCCCATAAACAGTAATGATAACAAAGTAATTTTTAGGCACAAACGTTTCATTTAAGCCTGTAAAAATTGATGTAATGCTTTTTTATAAATAAACTCTATAAATCAATAAATGACAACAACGCTGCTCTCTCGCTGTACACTCCACACAGAGCCTACTTACAAACATTGTGGAGGATGTTCACAGGCCTCTCAGCCCAGCAGTGAAGTGCAGGTCGGAGTCAGTGTGGATGTAACAGACTGGATGCGTCAGTAGTGCTTACGCACCTCTTATGTCTCACTTGTGATGTGGATTCCCAGTAAAAATTCCTGCAGAGTTGATGTCTGTGCACTACTTTCACTGTTGTTTGGTCTGAAAGTTATTAGTCTTTGCACCACCAACCATTTCCTGTGAATTGTTTCCTTTGGCCATTTTAATGGAGAAATTGTGAGCGGTGGATTTTTCCGGCGAACTACCATGATTACATAAGTGTGATTTGGAATGTAGGTTTCCTTCCTGTGGCTGTGTAATTGTAGATTTACTATGCCAGCTTACCGTGGTGCTGTGAACACTTTGGCCCAACTCTATGACAAGTGGATCAGCGGACTGAGTATCCGTCACTGTTGGACTGATCTGTGGAGAGAAAGGAAAAGGATGTGAATCTTTTAATGCCTGAACATTGGTCAGTTTTAATAAACCAAGAGATTCTGATGGCTCGTTGGCAGGGAAACTTTGCCTGGCCCTCTGACCAGATGTGGTGGAAAGTGCAATTTTTTTCATGATGATTTCTTGATTTTATTCCTGGTCTTGTCAAGTTGTGTCTTCTTCATGTTAGTTTGCATGGAAAATGATGTTGCGGCTGCTAAAAACACACCAGTTGTGTTTCTCATTGCAAACAGAGGTGACTTACTAAGAATAATTTGCACATGAGGTTGGTGAGACTGAACAGACCTGAATGGCTGTGGGCTGCGGGTGGTGTAGGTGGGGTCCTCTGGGGTGGATGTCAGTTACGTGTGGTGGGGGATCGGGGGTGGACCTCCGGCTGTGTTGTTGCAGGACGTCCTGGTAGGATTTGGTGTCAAAGTTTGTCCTCCACATCAACACCTGGGGGATCGAGGGAACAGTACAACTTCTATAACCTGAGTTCTTCAGACTTTCTATTCCAGAAAGTAAAAGCATAACCTTGAATGTACAAGCTATTGAGAGAATGGGGGTCATTACATTGTCATAAAACACCAACCTGACCATCAGCTCCCCCTGAGGCAAAGAGGTCTCCAGCCCTGGAAAAAGCTACTGTAATTACAGCACCCTGAAAATCAAAGTAAACAATGTAAGTGAACACAAACCAGGCTGACCCCAGGAAATATCAGAAGTGAAATAATGCTGCACAGACTTATGGTGTCTGATGTCACCTTGTGTCCATGGAGAGTGTAGATGAGGCGTCCCTCCAGCAGGTCCAGGATCTTAACAGTGCTGTCACTGGAGCCACTGATCAGATAGTTGTTGGACGGGTGGAAGGAAAAGCTGTTGATTCCTGCACTGTGGACTGATCCAAACGCCACACACACAAAAAGACATTAACAGCAATTCACACCAAGACAGGGGAGAGTAAAAGCTCTAAGCAGCCTTAGCTCCCTGCAGGATAGTGGTTTAGCCAATTCCTTAGCCAACAAATTGGGAATACAATTACAGTCTTCTATATTTTTGAGACTTTAGCTCGATATTTAATTACTTAACTTTCCAAACTTGACATATAGCATAATCATAGCTGTGAGACCTTGACAGACCTTGATAATGCTGAATCAGCTTGTTGGTCCGTAGGTCCCAGATATTCAGTGAACTGTCGGCTCCTGAGGATGCAATACAGGTGCCGCTTGAGTTGAAACCGACAAACGTTGCAGATCTGGAATAACAGAAACACTTAGTGGAGTCAGTGACCTGCAGCACGACAACAGCCTGGGGTGTAAATAATGCATAACAATGCCACCTATGGGAGAAACACAGCAATGACTAAACTGAACTGATATAGTTTTAACATAAATGTCCCCAATTAGAATTGCACAAAAAACAATTTGATTAAAATTAATTCATAGATAATTACATAAAGCAAAATCCAAAGTGCTGGCAAAATTAAAGCTTAAAAGATAACAGGACACTAAGCCAGATTGTTTTGGGATTTACCCTCCGTAATCAGTGAAACAGTTGATGCAGTGTTTAGTGGATGTGTCCCACAGCCGGACG
Organism: Centropyge bicolor; assembly: GCA_037975185.1. Taxonomy (NCBI): domain Eukaryota; kingdom Metazoa; phylum Chordata; class Actinopteri; family Pomacanthidae; genus Centropyge; species Centropyge bicolor. The sequence continues at coordinate 251,008 of JBBMOC010000105.1, read as the reverse complement.
GTGCGATCGTCTCCACAGGAAGCTATCAGACGATCATCTGGAGAAAACCTGCCGTAAGCAAAAGCCAAAAAAAATGTTAGTTGTACAAAGTGGGGGCAAATGAACGTTTTCAGCAAATCCCTGATTCTGTCTCACACTGTCACCTAACCTCTAAGATAAACACAAATACACACTAAACCACAAGAAGTGACCGAGGACATGGAGCTGCTAAGTACCTGGCACAGCGAACCCAGTTGGTGTGCTGGTTGAGAGAGTAGACGAAGCACTGCCGGTGAACGCTCCACACCTTGACGGACTTGTCGTCAGACGCTGTCACCAGTCTCTGGCCATCGTGGGAGAAAGCAACACTGCGTACAGCAGCTGTGTGGGCTTTGAAGACTGTTGACTCTGCTTTTCTGTGGTACACAGACACATAACAACAAGTACGGCTGATTTAAAACCCAGCCTCTCTCAGTCTCATATACCATGCACCCTCAGCGTGCACAATATGTGAGACTCTTTTGCTAAGTGTCCATTATGAAGATGCACCATACAAAAACGCCATTCGTTTTACATTACTATTACAGCATACTTATCCTACTCAATACATCTAAAGATCCTGATTAAAATGGCAAAAGACTCGAGCCTACATGGAAGGTGTCCACAGTCGGACAGTTCTGTCTTTGGAGGAAGTGGCCACCAGGTTACCAGAGGGGGAGAAGTGCACCCCAGTGATGATGTCTTGGTGGCCTATGAAGCGGAAAGCCCTCGCCTTTGGAGCCAGATTCCAGATCATCAGGCTCTTATCGACTGACCCTGAGGCTAAAGAGAGACAATAGAAAGATGAATGGAGAAAATTCAGTCAAGACTTAGGCAATGAACAGTGCAGTTTTCCTGCTTGAAGAAAAATGGTAGATTTAATAATCGAGTTTAAACAGGTTATTACAGTGAATAACATGAGCCTAGTTGTGTTGTTAAATTTTAATTGTGTCTCACATGAGAATCAAGTCTCATCTGATCCCAAGGATTCTGGTAGGTCAGCTTTAAGATAAGATAAGATAACTTTTATTGATCCCCCTTAGGGGAAATTTACTTGTCACAGCAGCAGTAACAAACAGTAAACAGTAACTCAAAAACAAATACCAGTAAGTGGCTAGTTAAAAAAATAAGGCAGTAATAAAAAAACAAGAAACATTAGAGAGGTTATAAGTGTCATATAAGTGACATATAACAGTGTTTTTATCACTGTGATAGAAACCACTATGACCATCCAAGAAATTACTTCAGATCTGATGGAGGTTATTTTACTAAATACTGCTGTCATGATTACTCTATTACATAATTATACATCAATCTAATTATTTTGGGTGATAGCAAGCGAGAAATGTTTCAACAGTGATGTTAAGGCAATGCTTTGTCTTTACTGGGAGCCAAAGGCATGACATATCATTACAGGCAACTATGTGCCTAATGTTGTAGTGGCGGCAGAAATTACCCAGCTGTTTGCGGTTTGGATTGAAGTCTGTACAGGTGACAGCATCTTTATGACCCTTGAAGTGTCTCTCTAGGGTTGGATCCTCCTGTAAAGAAGATGACAGTCAGCTCTTCTGTTAGGACTAGTTTATTAATTAATCTAGCTGCTGTAGGTTCCTGTAAAGGGTCAGTAAAGTAAAGTAACTATCTGTTCCTGTCAGAAGGATGCAGAACACTGACAGAACATTATAGAACACTGGAAACAACTGTGACTGAGCTCTATAGACTTAAATCTAAGCTGATGAAAACTGAGTTTGTTGTAGTGGAGAACTGTGCAGGAAGTTCATATTGCTGCCTTAGCAAACCTAATATGGCTGTGTTTACTGAAAGCAGTGAAGAGTCATTACACTGAGCAATAGCTTCAAGAGTTTAAAGCTGTTATTTATCAGTAATCAAGTGTTTTATGTTGTAAGTAAGAGAGAGGACTGAAGATGTGTTTGACAGTCTCAGTCTGTAAATCCTCTTAGCACAGTCGCAGCTAGCAAACTCGCCGACTCAGCCACAGTTAGCACCAGTGTTATCACAGTCTTATTCTCATTGGTTTTAAGGTTAAGTCTTAATAACTATTCTTACCAGAACAGACGCCATTGTGTGCAGAAACAGAGTCAATGTTGTCAGAGGGAAAGTTGAGCCGCTCCGCTGCTCTGTAACGTAAACGTTACTTCCATGACTGTCAAACAGTCCGCCTTCAGAAACCGACTCAGACCTGAGCTGTCGAACCCAGATAACACGCTGATCGACTGTCTTTGAATCAGTTTACCTTCATATTCATCAAATCTAAATAATAAAATAGCTTTGTGTTCACATCAGCAGCCGAATAACAACCGATGTTTCTACTAAATAACAAACAACCTGTGGCAACGAGGAGAGTAGTGCTGCATTTAATGAACATATGAAAACAGGTAAATACGACAATCAGACATGAAAATTGAACTTCAACTTCACTTTACATTTTAAATAAGAATATAAACATACACAAAATTTGGAGTTTGGCGGTACGTCAATTTGATAAAGGTTCGACATACTAACTCAAAATGAGAGGACCTGTAGTCAAATATAGGGAAATTAAATTAACACTAAATAAACAAAACAAAATATAAATATTAAGTAAACGTTTGGCGACTGATATCAATCAATGATATAATGTGTGGACATCTCATAGACGTTGCTATTGCGCCAGGAACTTTATTTTGTGAATTTTGCTCGTTATTACCCAAAACACTCTTTTTTTTCTATGTGGCCTGAACGTAGCATGTCATTAAGGTGGAGCGTCTCCCGCTGCTAAGCAACTAGCATGTCATATGAAACTGCTCTGAAGGAGAAGCGGCGCAGTATCAGCCTCTCTGATTGGCCAGTGAATCAGCACTGGCGAATCAGCAGCGAGATTGTTTAACTCAGAAATTGATGTTTGGCATTTCGGTTTGAAAAGATGTCGTTCAACCGGGGCATCGGCTGTGTGGAGGTAACGTTAGTTAAATGACAGCATTACTTGTTTTATTTACCCGCTAACTGATAATACTAAACTATCTATAATATGATTTCATGTGAAAACAGCGTGGGCAACAACAGCAGATGCTAACCTAGCTAGCTAGCTACTTAGCTGTGATCAGCATTAAATCGCCATATCAACGAGAGTGCACCTGTGAAAGCATCATAACGGTGGCTTTTTTAAAAAGCTCCCATATGTGCAGGCTAACCGCTATTAGCATTTGCTACCCAATCTTTGTTTCAGTCATTCACCTAATGAACACCAGTGGTTGTCCTTTCCTTCTAGTACATGAAGAAAAGGACACCGAAAAACGCCAAGTATCAACATGTGAAAACAAAGCTGGACACAGGTACCTTGTCCATGTGCAGGTGTACTACAATGTTATAAACTAGTGCCATTTGTTATCCCTAAAATTATTTGTTAATGCTCTTATTGCCTCTTTAATCTGGATGTTGCTGTCTTGTTTGCACTGCAGGATGCAGCCTGACAAAGTATATGGAAAAACTGGAGGAGATCAAAAGAAGTGAGTAACTCATGTGAGGAGGAATCAGAACTGGCAAGTAATTGTGCATATGATTCTAAGTATCATGTTTTATCTTTCTAATGAAAACTCAAATTAGCAGGAGGTGCATGATTACGCCATATCTATTAAAACAAGTGGATAAAGATGGATTTTGATCGTCAAAGTTCCTCTGAGATTCACAGTTCACAATGGGCTTACTGATTGGAACAGCTTTAATGTCCTCCTATAGGACACTTTATAGGGACTCATATAGTCGGCTGGATCACGTTTTGACCCACTAAGTACAGAATAGTGCCTCTGTCCACCGGGCTACTGCATTACTGCATTAGACTGTTGGACTTTAGTTCAGTCCATTGGCACCATGTGAACACTCTCCATTCTGTCCAAATGTGAACAGGTGGATCAAATTGCCCAGTTTGGCAGGATTGTATGAAACTCGCACGTGATCCAATTACAGCAAAATAAACCTTCCTAAGGGTCGTTGTCTTAAGAGTAATGTGGATGAGAACTATTTACTGTACACCTGTGGTAAGATTTGCCAACTTGGCACTTCATTTTCCCAAGGATCTGTGGGTTTCTCTGTCTGCCCATGTTCTTCAAGAGGTAAACCAGAGAGGTTCTAAGTCACTGATATTTCCCAGTTAAATAAGTTCTTTGTGCACAGTGGTCACTTTGTGTTAACCCATCGTCAGATTTCTCAGGGATAAGTGACACTGATTCCTTCACTCTCCAATGGAGGATTGTACCGTTGTCCACAATCATTCCTGTGTGACTGGACTATCAGGGCATGTTGGTCAGGTGCCAGCAGGGGTCTTTGAGAAAGTGGGAGATAGTGAGGTCACAGCGTGGATAATAGCAGTATCACTAGCACAGATAAAACTGTCCGAGCAGCCTGATTCAGGTGTAGTAGTGTCGGCTTTGGCTGGAAGGCAGCATGGAAACAGACAGGGCAGAGATGAGCGCGTTAGAGGGGGAAGAGGAGAAGGAGGATCTGCAAGACCCAGGTGAGATGTGTGTGCGGCTGTATGCAGTGGCTGAAGTAATGCCCTCAGTTGTTTTAAGAGATTTGGCAATTATCAATCAGTCATTAGACCGGTGGTTAGACTTTTTGACTAAAGGTGCAAAGTTAGTATCTTCAGCTTCAGCAGTCATTCATCTGTCATCAGGGCTTTTCGACTCCTTCCTCCTATAATCTTTCTTAGATTTATGCATTTGTTTTTTATTTGATTCAATTATTTGTTTATTGCTTTAGATTACAGGTATCGAAAAGATGAAATCTTCAAGCGGTTAAAGGTGACAACATTTGCACAATTGGTAAGCATTAATGTTTATTTCGTTGCAACACTGTAACATTCTGCAAGATTTATGTCACATTCAGTGGAAAATCCAGCCAAGATTTGTTCTTGTGGCCCCAGTTGTGGAGGTGATGGAATGAATGCAGTGAGAAAACCTGATCCATTTACAGTGCTTCATAATTCATAGACTACTGTTTTAGACAGACAGCTCTGAATTCATTTAGCTTGGTTTGTTACCTTCATTTACAAACTCCAGGACAGGAAACTCTTTGCACTTTTGCTGCCAATTTCTTTGCAGTTTTCTTCCTAGTACAAGCATCTTTGATTTCTAAACTTGTTTTTCACACCAGATACTTCAGGTAGCCTCTGTATCAGACCTGAATGAAAGTGATGACGGCGAATCACACGGCGCAGAAGGTAACGTAACTGGAAACATGATCCACTCACTTAACATTGTGAAACTTAATTCATCTCCGACTTCATACCAAATGGGTCATTAGAATTTTAAAACAAATTGAATAGGCACTAACATTCCTTTTGCTGGTGTAATGCACACAATGTTAAATGGATTTAAGCGCTGTAGGTGAGAATCTATCGATCGTGCACTCTCTGCAGATGGTCTGTCCGTGGTGTCTGACGCCGACCTCGAGTGTCTGTCCGAACACACCAACGGCTCCCCACAGGCGTCACTTCTTTCAGACCGCCATGATGCTGGAGACACCAAGGAAATCTGCTACTCTGCCAGGTCAACACTTCTAAGGTACAGCTTAATGAACCCCTCATACTGGACACCATATGGCTCATAGTTTGGTGGATGAATTTATAGAAAATATTCAGTGAAGTTATGAATGCAAATACTTTCAGTGTGTGTTTGCACTGGGGAAAACTGCCTCTGTCCCGGGTGTTAGTGCAATGATGGGGCGTCTGAGCTGTGCTGAAAACTTTGGGTCTCTGCATGTCCAGCTGCAACCTTTTACAGAGTTACAGTAGTGGGTTGGCTATGAAATTCACTTGTCACTTTTTGGAAGTGACCAAGAGCTGCAGCAACCTCACTTCTCTATATTACCCACGATTTTATCCATGGCTGTAAACCTTTGACTCCTTTACCGTGTCTTTATTGTGTTACATGGGTCATTCCAGAATTGGAGGACATTTTGGCTTCCAAATTCTTGAAAGATAAACCTTCACTTCTGCTACATATTCATCAATAATAGGTAATAAACTATCAAAAGCTTGATTAGCTCAGCTTTCAGATAAATGGTACAATTTTTCTCACATGATTTATTTGGTGTTTACAATACTTGGTGCAATGTTACTCATATCACAGTAACAGGGTTGCAAATCCATCCTAATGTTAGCTTTCTCTCAGGAGTAGAAGCTAGCTGCTTAGCTAGCTGTTACTGCTGAGGAAGAGGACAAACTTACCTATGAAAAGAAGTAAAGAAATTTTTTTTTAAAATTGTCATATTCTGATTATAGGCATAACAGGGTTGCATGAGGTAGAGTGAGACATTCAATCAAGGCTAACTATGTTATAAAAATATGAAAAATAGAAGAGAGGACATAACTTTGCTCTACTCATTCTTTTGGAAAACTGTTTGATGATGTCAAGTCCAGCATATCATGTGATTCACTGCTTTCTTCTTCTTCTACCATGCTAAAAAGGTTTTGGTAACAGGGTTGCGTCCATGTTGGGGGACACATGTTCCATGAATAATTATTATTATTTGAATTATTATTTTTATTAAAACAAATGTTCCCACAGCTACAAGAGACAGCAATGAAACAAATAATACCAAAAAAATGAAATTTAAATTTCATTTTAACTGTTTTATTTGAGATTCAATTTGGTCATTAGGGGGAAGGGACAAGAGAAAAATGGCATTTTAGGGGGTACTCCAGACTATTTTCAAGCATTCTTTTCTTTTAGTTTTTTTAGATTTGCTCTCAGGACAAGTAAATTTACTCAGAAACTGCATGTTTTATTATTTTGTATGTGGATTATTTAAAATTTGATGGGTGGGACGTAAAATGTCCTCCAATTCTGGAATGACCCACATACATACATGCGCAGACACACAGGCTCACACTATCACCCTCAGTTCCACCCAGCATCCAACAACCACAAGCACACCTGTTACTCCACGTCCACTATATCTGCACTCAACATACTGCACAGTCACTTTTTTGACTTTTTTCTCCCTTAACACATCTCCCTGTCCCCCACCCCCACCCTCCTGTGCACCACACAGTAACGCCCCTCAGTATGTTCTCAGCGTCCCCTCCCCTCACCTGCGTCCTCCAGTTTGAACAGGACCCCCAGGAGCGTAACTCTATCTGCAGCCTCTCCGGGGGCCACAGACTGGGCCTCTGTAATGCCAGAGCGTTTAGGTCAGCTTCACCTTGTGGAGAGGACAGATGGAGAGAGAAAGCAGGGCGGTGCTGGAGTAAACATACACAAGGGAACAGTGGTGTCCTTCTACAGTCTTGTTTGGCTCGGCTCCGTACTTACATTCGCTGCAGCAAGTTGTTTCCTGTCTGCTCTGGTTTCATGTTCACTGGTTTGAAACTGTCCAGATGAACAGCCTGCCTGCTTTAAGAAACACAATCAGTGCTGTACTGACTCATCACTGATGTTACAGACATTAGGAAAATAGTAGCAGGGGATGTAGAACTGGTGCTTCCACCATTGTTGCCATGAAAAATATATGTTAATTACTTGCCGGCAGGCGTCAATATAAATCATATTTTGGGATCACTCAAGAGTCATAAGCCAAAATAATTTTATATTAATTTATAATAATAATAATAATAATTTTATAATTTATTTATTAATTATAAAATGTAATTATAAATTGGTGACTTTTTTTTTTTTAACTTTTTTCTTTTTGTTTTCTTTGCTAAGTTGCCACTGCCTAAGCATAGTGAGGTACATCATAAACACATAGGTTGAATAAAATGACACAAACTATTCAAAGAGTGTAGCTTCACAACAAACTTGAATCATTAAATTCATTCACAGACAACATTTACATATAACCCCCGTATGTCTGTGACAGGTATTGCAGCTTCTAACCTTTTATGGCTTCCAGTGTTATTAGTGGTGTGGGAGAGTTGAACCTGGACAGGAACAGTCAGAAGACGAAGAACGAGTCAGTGTTCAGCCCAGAGCCAGCTGACAGGCCCTACCCCGACTGCCCCTACCTGCTGCTGGACGTACGGGACCGGGACCTGTACGACCACTGCCACATCATCAGCGGTAGGCGGCAACAACATGAAACTGGGCCATCGAGCTTCTTAGGCCCAACATTTCTATTGCTGTTTTAATCGTCGCTCTCTTCTGCAGCACACAGTTTCCCCATCGCCACACTGTCTCGAACCATGAACCCCTACACCAAAGAAGTGCTGGAATATGTATCCTTCAGCACAAACTACATTACACATATATTATTTATGTATCATTGTCAGGGCTTTACTGAACTTAACCAGCAAACTGTGCAGAAAAATGTGGCAGGGAAGATCATCATCGTGTATGATGAAGATGAGAGAATAGCCAGCCAGGCAGCCAGCACCATGTGTGAACGAGGATTTGAGAATCTGTTCATGCTGTCTGGAGGTAAAGTATCACTCGGGTTGTTTAGTCGACTTCCTTTAAAATCTAATCCAATATAATTAAAACCTAGTGACGAAATAAGTTAACATCAGTCAAGTCATGCAACATGTATTTTATATGTAAAATGTAATGTTAAACTAATGTAAAAAATCATAAAGAATGTTTAAAGGAATCACTGTTGCAGCTCTATGTTCCGCTCTGCTGCCCTCTCCCAGGTCTCAAGGTAATCGCTCAGAAGTTTCCGGAGGGGATGACGACGGGCTCCATCCCGGCCTCGTGTCTGTCCTCTCCCACCTCATCGAAGGGGAAGAGGAGCTCTGTGCCGCAGCAGCCGTCGCAGGCAGCGGAGAAGAGGTGGAGGTTTACATCAGACGAGCTGACCAAGATCCAGGAGCAGCTGGAGGAGATGCTCATCCCCAGTAACTCCAACAGTAAGACCACACTGTCAGAAACTCTTTTACAATTTGAGATGAGAACATTGTTTTAGTAATTTTCTAATAAAATTACAATTTCTAAGAAATTTTCCTGTGAAGAACTATATAATTTGAATCTCATTTTTTTGATTCCATAGTTTTGCTCCTTGATATTCTGTTATCAGGCAGATTGAAGTCATGAATACAAATTTTAAGATCATGAGCTGGAGTTTGACCGATGTCATCTTTGCTCTGTGTCATGACTTTGTTACCCCTCAGTATCATTTGCATGTGTGTTCACCGCAGGCCGCATGTCCAGCCGCATGTCGACCAGCAGCTCGCAGTCGAAAGCGTCCAGCGCTCGGAGTCGACAGAGTTCCTCCACCGCTGGGAGCGCCAGGGTTCAGAGCAGCAGACCCTGGAAATGACCCCCTCCCCACCACCACCACCACCACATATCAACACAAACACACATACCTCCAACACAGAGTTCATTTATTTCAGGTTACACTTCCCTCATTACTGTAAAGAAACACACTTTCACACATATGTATAAACATACATGCATGTGTTTCTGCTCCACCTTCGTCTTCCCCAGAAGGAAATTTAATTTCAGACTCATTGGTACCCTCGTGATACTCCACTTCTTCATCTGGAGATTTATGTGAAACTGTAGCATATTCTCTTCTTTTTTTTCTTTTTAGCATGTATTTAATAAATTGTGTATGTTTGAATGTTTGCACAGTGCCTCGTCTGAGAATCTGAAAACTGATGGATCTTTTGCACTCAAATTATTGAACCCCTCCAGATAATTACTTCACACAGTCTTTGATCTGTCCAATTTTTTTTTTTTCAAACATTATTTTGTCCAAGAAGTTTCATGTTTAGCTCCATCAGTATAACAGCCACTAAATAAATGGCATTCCTGAAACACTTACAGTTTTATTGCAGGAGAGTAAATGAATGTGGATATGAAATGAAGGATATGCCGGGACTCTATGTATTACATGAGATGTAATTTATATAATTAATGTTACTGAGCTTGATCCATTTTGTAAAATTTAGACAAGCTGTGCTGTATTTTTGTAATTTTCTCCGTAGTGTCGTGATTTCTAAACTGACAATGCACCACCAGCCTTTATGTGAAGCCTTTTCTTCTACTTATGCTGTTACTTCGCTGTGGTTTTGTTTGTGTATGGGGGGGGGGGTCAAGGTACTGTAAGTTGTCATCACACTAACTGATCCATCGAAGCCTTTAGACAGACTCACAAACTTGCAGTGTCACGAAATGAATGAATGAAATGGGCCTTTTGTCATGGATGCACTTCAGCTCTCACAGTATTGCTAATTTGTGGCCTTTTGTCGGCATGGTCTCATCTTGTTGGATGGTGTCTTGTTGCACAGTCTCTCCTCTGAAGTGCATTAAATGAAAACACTGACCACTCCGCAGCCCTTTTCTGTGATGAATAATTTGCCTCATCATCAGTCTTAACTCACTTTAATGATCTGATCACATGATTTTACTTGTAAATGAATGTCAAATAAAATGTGTAATTGTTTGCTGTATTGGAATTGTTTCTTTGTGAAGTCAGTTGTGAAATGTTGACAGAACAAGGGGGACTGATCTGATTCAGTACTTTACTGTAACCACATCTCCCTCTGTACTGTTGGTAAAAATAGAAATATTTAAACAAAAAAGGAAAAAATTAAATATCCTCAGAACAAGCCCAGAGTGAAAACTTTGAGGCTGTAATAATTACATTTTTGGACCACACAGGAAAAAAGTTCCACTGTGTGCCACAGTCAAATTGATTAAGTATTTATTAATTCATGTTTAAAATGTCTCTTAAAGGCCGGTAAAGATTGATCAATGACAATTTTAGTGACGAGAGGTTGGAAATAATAGAAGAGAAACAGGTGTGAAACAAAGAATAGTAAACATTATATATGTGTATAAATCTGTTTCCAACAAGCAGCAGCCTCCATGGCTGAAAACTGAAGCCAACATGGAAGTGCCAAAAGTTGCAGTTCATTGAAAGGCCACTTGAGGTAGACTCAAAAAGGGAGTCAATTGCTATTGACCCCTATGTTAAAACATCAAAATCTACAGCAGAAGAAAACACGTTTACAGCCTGGTACAAAGAACGATTGTGGCCTCCTTAGTTGATTTGCCCTTCATATGACATCAACTGTACAGGGGGTGAATTTATACCAAGATCTTGTAAATATAGTGTCTAAAATTATGCATAATTACAGCTGTGGCCACTTTGACGATATGTTTGTTCTTGGTATGTTTGGTATGTAAAATTTGATAGTCCACAAATTCAGACTTCATTACTTTTATTAATATTACTGCTTAAAAAGAAATTTAAGTTTAGCTTGGTGAGCATGTTTGATCAAACAGGCTTCATTTAGCTCCACTGTCACCCCACCTCTTTGTCCATATTTGGATTAACTGGGGTTGGACGACATCACCTCTGCTAAGATGGGGGCGCGTTACGATGGGCTTCAAACTCGCTCTTCAGAAATCTATGGGTAATGTCAGAGAGACTACGTCCATGCTTGATACAACCTATCTATGGTTTCCAACATGCACTCAAATTAAAGGGCTTTAAAATCACAGAGAAATGGACACTGCAGTCTTCCAGTGTGCTCATTTATTCATAAATGAAGTATGATGATCACAGTGACATTGGTCTCAAAGGTGACATTTTTAAGGTGCCATTTGCCAACATTATCCTCTCCACTGGGATTTCACACACATATACTTTAGTAGGGGTTCTTGGCGGTGTGATCCATGATGGCCATCAGGGCCAGCCACGTCTCCCGGGCAGTGGGGATGATCTGACTGGCAGGCAGGATGAAGCCATAACGGCCGGTGTCTCTCAGCTCGAAGGTGTAGGAGTACTTGATGCCCTGGTTGTAGGTCCAGTCAATGGTGCCGCCACTGGCTTGGTCTGTAATCAAGACAAGTATTGCTCAAGATATTTTTATATGAAACACATGCCAGCTGGTTTGTGAGTTGACCACAAATCATTAATCAAGTAATCTTGAAAGTCAGATGATTTCAACTTCTGAACTGGCTAAAATATAAAGAACTAATTAAATTGAAAGTAAGAAGAACAAAACATGTTATTTCCTAATATTCAGTGAGATATAGTTATTATGAATCGATATTATAAGCAGTCATGCTAAAACTTACAGATGGTGTCAATGATGCTGCCATATCTGTAGCGAGTACCGTACAGGGAGGCCAGGTCATCGATAGCCTTCTTAGCCAGACGGTGCTGTGGAAAGAGATTCCCATGACCAGATATAAACTTCTATTCATATTGCAAAACCAATGAGCCCAGAGAGGAGATCTAGTGTGAGTATGATGTTTACCAGCTCAGCCTGGTCCTTGACTGGAGTCCTAGTGTAGCCATAGGGATACAGGAGCATTTGGGAGTAGGAATGGATGGAGACAAAGGCCTTGAGGTTGCCGTGGGACTTCACAAAGTCCACGATGGCCTTAACCTCAGACTCAGAGTTAGCACGGGGTCCACGGTAGGTCTCTGAGCAGGGGTTGTTGCTGGCACCAGGTCCTATTCAGGGATGACAACAGAGTCAAAGAAAAGAAATACCGATACTCACAAGTGTCTCCAGTAAGTGAAGTGGTACAAAACATGTCATGTACGATTTAAAACAAAATTCTCTGTTCATTACTTTCAACTGAAGACATAGAGTTTAAATAGTAAGTCTTGAGAATGATGTGGTCAAAAGTCAAAGATCTTACTTCCGAAACCAGCATCCCAATTCCTGTTGGGATCGACTCCCACACAGGAAGAGCCAGGGTTGGGCTTCCTGGTCTTACGCCACATACGGTTCTGGAAAAAACAGAGTGTCTCATCACAAATTGTCACTTTTATATTTTAAGTTCCTTCCTTTCTTTGGATGTGACTATTACTAGTATGTGGTTTCTTTGACTGGCACACTAACAGATACACAATTATTATATGTGTTATATCGTCCTGTCAGCATGCCTCTTTGCAACACTGGTTCCTCTCTTTAACTTGTTCGTTGCTGAGCAGGTGTTACATTTGGAGACTGACATAAGTGCAAAGAGCAGTTCTGCAGAAGAAGACAGGATTTACAAGTCTTTGTATACATGTCCTTGAAAGTGGCAGAAATTCGCATAAAATTAATTAGATCATTCCCACCGCCCAAGAGACTCACGTTGGTGTGGGTGTAGGACAAGCCATCAGGGTTGGTCACAATCAGGAGGAAGATGTCCATCTTGTCGAGGATGGCAGTGAGAGCAGGGTCCTTTCCATAATCAGTCACAATCTACACACAGAAATGTGAAGAACAGAAGTGCAGCAAGTTGGTTGTTAAAAGCTGCAGAGAAAAGACAAAAACAATGTGAGAATTATCAAAGCACCTTTTTGGCAAACCAGGTGCCGCTGGCCTGAGTGACCCACTCTCTGGAGTGGATTCCAGTGTCGATCCAGATGCCGGGACGGTTGCTTCCACCGGTGCTGAACTGAGACACAAGAAAAGAAAATAGGAGTCAAATAAAATTCCATGCAAATGTAACCCAGACAGTTAAATAGTCAATAGAAAATGATAAATAAATTAATAAATATTTGTGATTACATTATATAAATAAGTATCAATCAGTTCAGTTCATATAGTTCTAATTGAAATGAGCATAATCTTGATCAATAGCATATTAATCTGTATGAGTGTGTATAAAAGTGTACGAATGTTGAAAAAAGTAATGTGAGTGCTTTGATTGACAAGTTTCGCACACTGCTGGACTTGGTATCGGACCACTTTCCTCTCAACCAATCACAGGCTTGAATCCACCCTCTAGCTGCTTCTGCGTATTCAACCTAACGTGCTGAAAAGTTTCAAAAGAGTCAGACTTCATTGATTGCCTGGATAAAAGTAAGATTTTTTTTCTTCGTAAAGTGTGGAAGATAAGGCTGAAAACGCTGACTAAAGAGTGGGTGTGCAGACCAGACCAGACATTTTCCAAGCCTGTGTAACGTTGCGCTGGTGAGTGAGTTAGCTGTTAGCAATTAGCGAGATTAGCATCTCACAGTCCACTAGCCGACTAGGGCCTTAAAGTCCGCTAGCATGTCGCTAGCTAGCGCCACCATGCTAACTTAGTTAGCGAGTGAAAATGACTTTGTAATTTTAATTTAAGGACACTGCTGAAAAGCGGGCATTTTCGGTTTTAATACTATATTAAGAAGAAGGTAATTTATGTTGTTTTCATGCATTTTTTTAATCATTTGTTGCTGAGTAGTTGCTCTTTAGTTTGCACTGATCAAAGATTATGCTTTTCATTGTGTTGAATTGTTCCTTGCTATGCATTTTAATTGTAGTTAGCGTGTATGTGATTATAACTCCCTAGTTTAATCAATTTGGCTAGTTATGTGAAGCTATGGTTGTGATTTTGAGAATTAGACAATTAGAAAAAAAATAATATGTTGTACAACAAGAAACTTTGAATTATGGTAATAAGTTGCATTTATGGCCTCTATGATCATTTTACAAGGGAATCTGTGGAAAACATATATAGGCATGTACATATCTTTTGACACATACCTACCCACATACCTGAACATACCTACGAATTGCTAATCTGTTTAGACTTTCAATATATGCCGTTAAAAAACCAAAGTTTGTGTCTTGCTGCTCTGTTCCCTGTGGTTGCTCAACCTCTTGGCTCCCAACGTACCTAAATTTCTCTGATTTGGTCCAAATCTTTATAGTTACCCCTAATATATGTCGTGGTAGCACATACTGGTTACACAAAGAACAAATGATTTCATTTGCTAGACTCAGTTCCTTTGTTGTTGTTTTCTGTTTGTTTACCTTGAGCACGTTCATGGGACGACCCTCGTAGCTCTGACCGATCACGAGCTTGCTGACCATGTTGGGGTTCTCAGCCACAAGCATGTCCTGGAAACCGTAGATCTGAAAAAAAGACAAAATTCTTTGTGTATGAGCATCATTTGGGAATTACATAATTCTGTAAAGCGATAGCTTAGTTGAAATCTGTTCTTAACATTTTGAGTTGCAACATGATGATGTGGTTGGAAGTCAAGTGCACAACTGACGTAGATCGTCAGGGCCAAGTTCTGAACTTGAAGCTGAAGAAGCTTCAGAATGTAGTAAGAAGGAGGCCTTTCTTGCTCGGTTGGCCCAGGGGTCCCCTTGAAGCAGCAGACAGGTACCACAAGGCCAGAAGGGTGTAGAAGGACTTTGTTGAAGCTATGGAGAGGGACTTCCGATTGGTCTAAAGGAAATGATGGCAAATATCCGAAGACTTGCGAAGGGAAAGCACTAACTTACATGTTGTGAGTGAGAGTTGTGTGGCATTCCACATTTTGGCCAGAGTTGTCCCTTGTCACTGATTCTCTCCGTTTTTCACGGATAGTGTCCAGTTTGCGGACCTCGCTGCTGCTGCTCTTTGTGGACAATGTGATTCTGTTGCTTCATCAGATGGTGACTTCCAGAATGCACTGGGCCGGTTTGCAGTTGTATGTGAAGTGGAGAGATTATACTGAAGAAAATATAAACTTTATCTAGGGTGAGAAAGCCTTCGGATTCCCCATAGAGAGCTGGAAAATGTTGTTGGGGAGAGGGACATCGAGTCTTCCTTGCTTATCCAGTGGCCCCAGATAAGTCAATGAATTTCAGACTGTATATATTTGTTCCCATGTATGTATGAGTGTGTGTACCAACCTCATCGACGGTGTGGTAGTTGGACAAGTCGAAGCTGTCAGTGTTTCTGGGCTTAGCGGAACGAGCAGCAGAATCCATCTCCTCCTGCTCCTCATCCAGCATCACCTGCCAGACATTATACATGTCTAAGTTAGAAGACAGCTTTTTACAATCAATTACTCACTAAGATTGAGCTTTGGCTCCAAATCGGCTCAAATGTCTGTTCCAATTCAAGCCTGGACTTTGGTATGAGAGGTCTCGTACCTGCAGGTCATCGATCATGATGGAGTACTCAATGTCCTGAGACTCCAAGTAAATTTTGACAGACTGCAGGCTGTGGAAAGGAACTCTGACATCCACAGGAGTCTCCACACCCGTCACACCCCTCCAGAAATCCAGCTGAAAGACAACACCGATATCACACAAGAAATTTATTCACTCAGTGCTTGGAACAAATAGGTTTCCATTTTGATTTCGAATTTATTTTGAATTATTGTTAGTGGATGATGAATGACCTCAAACTGGCCCATGTCCTCCAGGTCCTTGATAAGAGACAGTTGGAATTCATCCTTTGCAACAATGCGAAGCACCTGATGCCTGCAGACAGAGAACAACAATGTTCTTCACTCTCTTACTCAAGATCCCAGACCAAGAGAAAAGTTGGCACACATGGGGTGATGTAAGGTTTCTCAAGGCTGGCTGGTTCTGTTTATGCAGATATTGCACAGCGAGACTAGAGCATCTGTCTGTTTTTTTAGGTAAATATTTCCCACCAGTGACAGAAGAAGACAGTGTGGAGGTGGACAAGAGGGTAAAACTGCAGTATGATGACAAAACCGTAGATCTCAGTCAATCTTTAAAGGGTTGTTTCAGCCAAGTTACAAAAGAAACTACTCAATCAGGAGTTTTTGGATGGATTTTTCAAAAGTGTCAAAATTGTATTCACCTCACTTCACACTTCTATTGAGGTGGAGGCAGAAATTTCAAAAAGAGACACTCAAAAACTTGATTAAAACAAAACTACATACATCACGAAGGGCAATTGAGAAAGTATGTTTTGTTGTAATTTGGGTGACCCTTTAAAGTCACAGTGAGCATCATGCATGCATATTGTTCATGAGCAGGCCTTGTAAACTTCCTCAGAAAAATAAAAGCCATTTCAGTTATTGTGAAAGTGGAGTTGTCACTTTAAGTTTAAAAGAGACAACAGAAAGGTGTTATTATAGGCACAACATATTGATTCATTGTTATTTACACACATATATACAGCTCCTTCATACTCTACACTGCAGGTCAACTTACCCCTCAAATGTCTCCTTGCCAAGAACGGCGACAAACAGCGCGGTGAGTGCCAGCAGCCCCCTCATCATGATCAACGATGCGAAGCTGGGGAACACAGGCTTTTATGGCTCAGTGTGCCAGGTCATGTGTCCAAACCACAACCTTGCTTAAGGTGACGGAGGTGTGTCAGCGGCTGGTCCCTTTCCCATGGCGGCCTGGAGATAACAAAACAAATGTTGCAACATGTGCAGAAATTGGCTGTTTTGTCCAAAACTCAAAATGTGTTCAGATGATATAAATCAGACTGAAAGCTGGAAAACCTCACATTTGAAAAGCTGAAACCCGTCAAATCAATCAGTCAATCAAATCAATACTTCATAATAGTCTCTTTTTTATTTTACCACCATCCTTTAATCATCTGTTTCAGTTCAAGTAAAAACTGTGTCCTCGTGTAAGATTGTTTCATAAAAAGTTTCTCTATATCATCAAAAAAAGTTCTGCTTATTGCTTGTGTGAGAAATCCTCTGCTGTAATATTCAATTTTTTATATTATATATTTTTTATAAAATGCGCTTTATTAATAAACCTGGCTCATATGTCTGGAGACTTTAAAAGCTTTTCATGTTTACCTTTATTTTATGGTTTCAATGATTTTTTTGTTTTGTTTTGTGGCTCCTGCATTTTTGTAATTTTCTTTTCTGCATTTTTAGTGTCGTTATTTCTAAACCAACAATGCACCAAGAGCCTATATGTGAAACCTTTTCTTCTACTTATGTTGTCACTTTGCTGTGGTTTTCTTTGAATGTAAATGTGGGGGGGATCAAGGTTCTGCAAGTTGTCATCACTCCGCACTCCGTGCTGGTCACATCTTGGAAAAAATACAAATATTTTTTTTCAAAAAAAGGAAAATGTGAAATATTCTTGGCTCAAACCCACAGTGAAAAGTTTGTGGTTGTATTGTATTGTAACAATGGCAATTTCAGGCAGCTTGCGTTTGTATCCCACAAGCACAGTTTAAGATTAGCACATAAAGTGATAGGATAAGATGGAAAGAAACAAATCAGGATCAAACAAAACAGGAATAAACTTCCACTCATTGCCACAGCCAAATTTTTACCTGGTAATAATTATTACGACTCTTAAAACCAGGTAAAGATTGATTGATGATTATTTAATAATGACTTTTTGGAAAATATAAAATCGAGACAGGTGTGAAATACAGAAGAGTAGACGTTATATATGTGCATAAATCTGTTTACAACAAGCATTCGATTGAAAGACCTTTAAAATCATAAAGAAAGGGAAGCAGCAGTTTTCCACAGAAACCAAGTGATTGTGATCGGCTGGGGGGCTGAAATGTTGACATATAAGGGTATGCCAGCATATTAGGAGGAAAGATCACCACTGCTAAGATGGTGGCATGTTACAATGGGCTTCAAGATTGCTCTTCAAAAATCTACAGGTAATGTCACGGAAACTAAGTCCATGTTTGATAAAGTCAAAATCACAAAGAACTGGACACTGCAGTCTTCCAGTGTGCTCATTTATTCATTTATGAAGTATGATGATGATAATGGTGACATTAGTCTCAAAGATGACATTTTTAAGGTGCCATTTGCCAACAATATCCTCTCCACAGGAATTTCCACTTGTACACACATACACTTTAGTAGGGGTTCTTGGAGGTGTGATCCATGATAGCCATCAGGGCCAGCCATGTCTCCTCGGCAGTGGGGAGGATCTGACTGGCAGGCAGAATAAAGCCGTAACGGCCGGTGTCCCTCAGCTCGAAGGTGTAGGAGTACTTGATGCCCTGGTTGTAGGTCCAGTCAATGGTGCCGCCACTGGTTTGGTCTGTAATCGAGACAGATATTGCTCAAGATAATTTTATATACACCACTTGCCAACAGGTGGCTTCAGCTCTGGAGCAGCATTGCTTGTGAACAAATGTCTTAATGTACAACAAGGCATTCAGACAAAAGTGATGTTGGTTTCTAATGGTCATAGTTTATTATACATTGAAAACTAGTGTGTTTAATAAAAAATATTTCTGACTTTGGCATCTCCCAGTGGTGATGTGAAAGAAGACACACTTGCACACGTGCTTAACAAATTTATCCAGCTGGTTAGTGAGTTGACTATCAAATCAGTAAGTCAGTGAAAGTAAGAAGAACAAAACATGTTATTTCCTAATATTCAGTGAGATATAGTTATTATGAATCTATATTATAAGCAGTCCTGCTGAAACTTACAGATGGTGTCAATGATGCTGCCGTATCTGTAGCGAGTACCGTACAGGGAGGCCAGGTCATCGATAGCCTTCTTAGCCAGACTGTGCTGTGAAAAGAGATCCCCATCATCAAAGATGAACTTCTGTTCATAGTTTTATTACAGCTGATTAAAATGTTCAAAGGGACTGCAAAACCGATGGGTCCAGAGAAGACTTCTATTGTGAGTGTGATGTTTACCAGCTCAGGCTGGTCTTTGACTGCAGTCCTGGTGTAGCCATAGGGATACAGGAGCATTTGGGAGTAGGAATGAATGGAGACAAAGGCCTTGAGGTTGCCATGGGACTTCACAAAGTCCACGATGGCCTTGACCTCAGACTCAGACTCAGCATAGGGTCCACGGTAGGTCTCTGAGCAGGGGCTGCTGCTGGCACCAGGTTCTACTCAGGGATGACAACAGAGTCAAAGAAAAGAAATACCGATACTCACAAGTGTCTCTAACTCTAACTCCTTAAATACTATAAATGAGTCTTGAGAATGATGTGGTCAAAAGGCAAAGATCTTACGTCCAAAAGCAGCATCCCAGTTCCTGTTGGGATCGACTCCCACACAGGAAGAGCCAGCATTGGGCTTCCTGGTCTTACGCCACATACGGTTCTGGAAAAATCAGAGTGTCTCATCATAAATTGTCAATTTTGTATTTTCAGTTCCTTACTTTCTTTGGATGTGACTATTACTAGTCTTTGTATTCATGTCCTTGAAAATGGAATAGGAAGAATATTCCATGATTCCACGAAAACTTTGACCTTAAACAGGGTTGAGAAACCTTGCAGAAGTCCTTCAAAAGGACAGTGAATAAATATCGCCAATCAAAAACTTGAATGTGAGGAAATACATCTAAAATTAATTAGATCCTCCCCGCCACTCAGGGCACTCACATTGGTGTGGGTGTAGGACAAGCCATCAGGGTTGGTCACAATCAGCAGGAAGATGTCCATGTTGTCCAGGATGGCAGTGAGAGCAGGGTCCTTTCCATAATCAGTCACAATCTACACACAGAAATGTGAAGAACAGAAGTGCAGCAGGTTGGTTGTTAAAAGCTGCAGAGACAGTGAAGTAAAGACAAAAACAATGTGAGAATTATCAAAGCACCTTTTTGGCAAACCAGGTGCCACTGGCCTGAGTGACCCACTCTCTGGAGTGGATACCAGTGTCGATCCAGATGGCGGGACGGTTGCTTCCACCGGTGCTGAACTGAGACACAGGAAAGGAAAAGAGGAGTCAAATAAAATTCCCAAGAACAAATGATTTCATTTGCTAGACTCAATGTCTTTGTTGTTGTTTTCTGTTTGTTTGTTTTTTTTTACCTTGAGCACGTTCATGGGACGACCCTCGTAGCTCTGACCGATCACCACCTTGCTGACCATGTTGGGATTCTCGGCCACAAGCATGTCCTGGAAACCGTAGATCTGAAACAAAGGCAAAATTCTTTGTTTAGAGGCATCATTTGAGAATTGCCTAATTCTGTAAAGCGATGGCTTAGTTGATATCTGTTCTTATCATTTTGAGTTGCAACATGATGATGTGGTTGGAGGTCAAGTGCTCAACTGACGTAGATCATCAGGGCCAAGTTCTGAACTTGAAGCTGAAGACGCTTCAGAATGTAGTAAGAAGGAGGACTATCTTGCTCGGTTGGCCCGGGGGTCTCCTGAAGCAGCAGACAGGTACCACAAGGCCAGAAGGGTGTAGAAGGACTTTGTTGAAGCTATGGAGAGGGACTTCCCGTTGGCCTCAAGGAAATGATGGCAAATGTCTGAAGACTCTGGAAGGGAAAGCACGGCTTGTTTCACGTTGTGAGTGAGAGTTGTGTGGCTTTCCACATTTTGGCCAGAGTTGTCGCTCGTCACTGATTCTCTCTGTGTTTTTCACGGATAGTGTCCGGTTTGGGGACCTCGCTGCTGCTGCTTTTTGGGGATTGTGGAATGTGATTCTTTTGCTTCATCAGACAGTGACTTCCAGGATGCACTGGGCCGCTTTGCAGTTGTATGTGAAGTGGAGAGATTATACTGAAGAAATTATAAACATCATCTCTGAAAAAAGCCTTCGGATTCCCCAAGGACAGCTGGAAAATGTTGCTGGGGAGAGGGACATCTAGTCATGCTTGCTTATCCAGCGGCTCCAGATAAGTCAATGAATTTCAGACTGTATGTATTTGTTCCCACGAATGTATGAGTGTGTGTACCAACCTCATCGAGGGTGTGGTACTTGGACAAGTCGAAGCCGTCAGTGTTTCTGGGCTTAGCAGAACGAGCAGTAGACTCCATCTCCTTCTGCTCCTCATCCACCATCACCTGCCAGACATTATTCATGTCTAAGTTAGAAGACAGCTTTTTACAATCCTCATTACTCACTTAGATTGAGCTTTGGCTCCAAAAACGGCTCAAATGCCTGTTCCAATTCAAGCCTGGACTTTGGTATGAGAGGTCTTGTACCTGCAGGTCATCGATCATGATGGAGTACTCAATGTCCTGAGTCTCCAGGTAAATTTTGACAGACTGCAGGCTGTGGAAAGGAACTCTGACATCCACGGGAGTCTCCACACCCGTCACACCCCTCCAGAAATCCAGCTGAAAGACAACACCGATATCACACAAGAAATGTATTCACTCAGTACTTGGAACAAATAGGTTTCCATTTTGATTTTAGAATTTATTTTGAATTATTGTTAGTGGATGATGAATGACCTCGAAAATGACCATGTCCTCCAGGTCCTTGATAAGAGACAGTTGGAATTCATCCTTTGCAACAATGCGAAGCACCTGATGCCTGCAGACAGAGAACAACAATGTTCTTCATCCTTTTGCTCACGATCCCAGACCAAGAGAAAGGTTGACACACATGGGGTGAAGTAAGGTTTCTCAAGGCTGGCTGGTTCTGTTTATGCAGATATTGCACAGCGAGAACAGAGCATCTGTCTGTTTTTTTAGGTAAACATTTCCCACCAGTGACAGAATAAGACAGTGTAGAGGTGGACAAGAGGGTAAAACTGCAGTATGATGACAAAACCGTAGATCTCAGTCAATCTTTAAAGGGTTGTTTCAGCCAAGTTACAAATGAAACTACTCAATCAGGAATTTTTGAATGGATTTTTCAAAAGTGTCACACTTCTATTGAGGTGGAGGCAGAAATTTTAAAAAGAGACACTCAAAAACCTGATTAAAACAAAACTACATACATCACTAAGGGCAATTGAGAAAGTATGTTTTGTTGTAATTTGGGTGATCCTTTAAAGTCGCAGTGTGCATCATGCATGCATATTGTTCATGTGCAGGCATTGTAAACTTCCTCAGAAAAATAAAAGCCATTTCAGTTATTGTGAAAGTGAAGTTGTCACTTCAAGTTTAAAAGAGACAACAAACAGTCTGTTCATAAAAACTCCAGTTGGGGATTTAGACAAGACCAGAGTTCTCTGTAAATACTGTTGTGACGTTTTATCGAATCACCGAAGCACAATGAACCTTAAATATCAACTCAAGGCCAAGCACTTTATGTATATACTTCATGTTAAAGGTTTAAAATGGGACTGCTCATTTTGTCTCTGTAATGCCAGACATGATAATATGTTAGTTGAAGGACTGACTCTGTAATAATAAAGTAAGAGAAATAGATTCCTCAGACTACCTTTTCAACACCACATACTTGTTTTATAAAATACAAATAATATTAGTATTTCAATCGTGATTAATCGTGATTAATCACTGAGTAATGTTGCAATTGATCAAGTTATTTTTTTAAAAATCATTTGACAGCCCTACTTTCTGTAAAACACTTGAGGGACTTGGATAATTTTTTAGCAAGTTTACGAAGTCGCACCCATTTACTGGATGATGTTGTGAAGCGGTGTTTACCAAGAGCAGTTACAACCAGATGGAGCTCCAACTCTCGGCTGTTGCAAACAATAAGCATATATCAATCTGATCTACATGCTGTATTTGGCATCATGAGTGGAAATCCTGACAGTTAGGATAGTGACACTCTACTGATGAACGGATGGATATGATATGATTGGTGGCTGTCAAAAGCGTCAACATGCTTTTCAATGATGGCATATGAGAACATTTTCAATTAATCTGATGCACTTTTTAGAGTGTTGCAAAACAAAGTGTTGGACATCGGATATTGCTGTGCATGAATCCGCAACACAATTGGAGTTGCTGAATGCACGAGTTTGACAAATTTAAGCAAAAACGCAGTACGCTTGGCCTGACAGACAGCGGAGGTAAACACTCTGGCAGAGATGAGAGGAAACGGACATACTACAGCATTATGGACAACATCAGTGTTCAGATGAAAGCTCGTTTAGATTTTCATAAAATCGAATTTTACCCGTATATTAAATATTTTTATATCATTGTTGAACAGTGTGGAATTGATTAAAGCATAATTAAAAGCTTTTAAAACAACTATATTTTTCTATTAAGGTCAACATTGAAATATAAGCTTCTAGTTTTTTTTTTCATATATTTTTACATCCGACTCCAGATTTACGTCACTGATTTATATACACATAAATACAGATCCCTTAGACGCGACACTGTAGGTCAACTTACCCCTCAAACGTCTCCTTGCCGAGAACGGCCACAAACAGCGCGGTGAGTGCGAGCAGCCCCCTCATCATGATCAACGATGCGAAGCTAGGGAGCACAGGCTTTTATGGCTCAGTGTGCCAGGTCATGTGCCCAAACCACAACCTTGCTGAAGGTGACGGAGGTGTGTCAGCGGCTGGTCCCTTTCCCATGGCGGCCTAGAAATAGCAGATCAAATGATGCAACATTCATGAAATTAAGTTGTGTTTACAAAGAAAAGGGAGGCTGTTCAAGGTCTGTTGTTGTTCTTCTGGATTGATTTTGGTTCTGTCCAGTCTTACTAAATTTCATAACATGTTATACACATTAACCTCCTCAGACCTGGCGTCCACATGCATGGACATCACAAACCTAATTTTTTTTTACATAGCCAATGAAAAATGCTTTGAATGTTTTATATTTTGTTCCAGGCTTATGATGTCTTCCTGCAACTGTTAGCAGCATTTCAAATGAGCCATATTGTTGGAAATAGAGGTTTATTACATAGTACTATTATTATTATTATTATTATTATTATTATTATTATCACACAAAAGGTGACTTTATTGTGTTTCATTTAGTTTTTATACAGATTCCAATAAGCCCAAATAGCAAAGGGAAGTGAAAAATGCATATCAATCAAGAGCTTGGGTCTGAAGAGGTTCATCAGACCACAATTAAGAATCATAAAGATTGCTGCTTAGTAGAAAACTTAAAATGTATTCAGATGATATCAATCAGACTGAAAGGTGGAAAACCTCACATTTGAAAAGCTGAAACCCTAATTTGGGAGTCAGGTTTGACCCCCATCTTAGCTTCGCTGATCACATCAACCATGTCTGCAAGACTTCCTTCTTTCACCTCCGGAACATTGCTAAACTCCGACCATCTCTCTCTCGTCCAGGTGCGGAGAGGCTCGTCCATGCCTTTGTCTCCTCCAGGCTAGACTACTGTAACGCACTCTTCATCGGGATCCCGGGTAAGAGCCTACAAAGGCTCCAATATGTCCAAAACAGCGCTGCCCGGGTCCTGATGAGAGTGCGTAAACATGAGCACATCACCCCCATCCTTCGCACTCTGCACTGGCTCCCCATTCACCTCCGCATCGAATTCAAAATCCTCCTTCACACCCATCACTGTCTGCACGGTGCAGCCCCCACCTACCTCACTGATCTCCTCACCACACACACCTCAGTTAGAACCCGGTCAGGCCAACAGCACCGTCTGCGCCAGCCCAGGACTCGGCTGAAGACCATGGGCGACAGGGCCTTCGAGGCTGCTGCTCCCCGGCTGTGGAACGCCCTCCCCGACCACCTCAGGGCTCCACAGTCGGTGGATGCTTTTAAAAAAGGACTAAAAACCTTCCTTTTTCGCAAAGCCTATCCGGACTGTTTTAACTGATCCCGCCCTCTGACCCTTCTTACTGCTCTTATTGTTTCTATTGCTTTTATTTGCTTGATTTTATTGTCTAGATTTTATTGTCCATTTTAATGTATCACTGTTGCACTTTGAGATTTGTTTTTCAGATGTAAAGTGCATTATAAATAAAATTCATTATTATTATTATTATAAACCCGAAAACATTTCAATACTTTATTATTGATTTATTTAAAAAATGTGTCCTTGTCTAAAATTGTTTCATGAAAAGTTTCTTTATAGCAGCAAAAAAGGTTCTGCTCATTGCATGTGAATAAAATCTGCTGTAATATTCACTTTTACACATTTTTATAAAAAGATCTTTATTAATAAACATGGCTCATATGTTTGCAGACTTTAAGAGCTTTTCATTTTTACCATTATTTTATGGTTGAAATGATTGTTTTAGTGGCTCTTGTATTTTTGTAATTTTCTTTATAGTGTCGTGAGTTCTTATTGTGATTTCTAAACTGACAACGCACCAACAGCCATTGTGGGAAAGTTCTTCTTGTGGCATCTTCTTATGCTGTTACTTCGCTGTGGTTTTCTTTGAATGTGGATGGGTGGTATAAAGGTTCTGTATGTTGTCATCACACTAACTGATTTGTTGAGGCCTTCAGACAGACTCACAAACTTGCAGTGCCACTAAAGGAATGAAATGGGCCTTTTGTCAAGAATAGAAAAAGAAATTATTTCTTCAACTTTGAATTCAATGTGATTGAATTGAGGGACTGATCTAAGTCAGCAGTTTACTGTAGCTTCATGTCACTCCATGATGGTCACATCTTAGTAAAAATACAAATATTTAAATGAAAAGGAAAAATTTGAAATATTCTTGGCTCAAACCCAGAGTGAAAACAACTGTGGTTGTATTGTATGAATGACACTTTCAGGCATAAGCTCTTATATGTTTGTATCACACAAGCACAATTTAAGTTTGGCACATAAAGTGACAGGCTGAGATGGGAAGAAACAAATCAGGATCAAATAAAAAAGGAATAAACTTCCACTCTTTGCCACAGTCAAATTTATACCTAGCATTTATTCATTTTACAGTTTAAAATATCTCTTAAAAGCAGGTAAAGAATGATTGATGATGGTTTAATAATGCATTTTTGGAAACTATTTAATTGGAGGCAGGTGTGAAATGCAGAACAGTAGACATTATATATGTGCATAAATCTGTTAACAACAAGAATTCAATTTAAAAAGCCTTTAAAATCGTAAAGAACTGGAAACTACAGTTTTCCTGTGTGCTTTTTTATTTGTCTGTTTCTGAGTTTTGCTAAGTCTAAAGGTCATGAAGTTTGTCATGATGACAATAGTCTCAAAGACATTTTTAAGGTGCCATTTGCCAACAATATCCTCTCCATAAAGATTTCCACTTGTACACACACACACTTTAGTAGGGGTTCTTGGAGGTGTGATCCATGATAGCCATCAGGGCCAGCCATGTCTCCTGGGCGGTGGGGAGGATCTGACTGGCAGGCAGGATGAAGCCGTAATGGCCAGTGTCCCTCAGCTCGAAGGTGTAGGAGTACTTGATGCCCTGGTCGTAGGTCCAGTCAATGGTGGTACCACTGGCTGGGTCTGCAATCGAGACAGGTTTGTTCAGGACATTTTTATATGAAACACAGGCCAACAGGTTGACTATCGAATCATTAATCAAGTAATCTCTGTTTAGACTTGGAAGATGTTTTCTGTTTATACATGTTATTGTTGACATACCATAAGGCTTTTAAATAAAGGAACAAAGAACTACCCCTCGTTCTGCGATTGCAGTAACAATGAAATTAAAAGTAAGAAGACAAGACAATGTTACTTCTTGATAATTAGAATACAGTGTTATGTAGTTATTATGAATCTATATTATAAGCAGACTTGCTGAAACTTACAGATGACTTCGTACATGTTGCCGTATCTGTAGCTGGTACCGTACAGGGAGGCCAGGTCATTGATCGCCTTCTTAGCCAAACTGTGCTGTGAAAAAAAGATTCCCATGATCAGAGATGAACTTCTGTTCATAGTTTCTCATTTTATTGTCGAATATTTTTACATTTCTAACATTACATGTGATTACAACGTTCACAGGGTCTGCAAAACTCATGATCCAAGAGAGGAGATCTACAATCAGTTTACGATCAGTTTTCATTTCTGGGTGTAAAAGTCATGAATGTGGAAGAGTGTGATGTTTACCAGCTCAGCCTGGTCCTTGACTGGAGTCTTTGTGTGGCCGTAGGGGTACAGGAGCATCTGGGAGTAGGAATGAATGGTGATGAAGGCCTTGAGGTTGCCATGGGACTTCACAAAGTCCACGATGGCCTTGATCTCAGACTCAGAGTTAGCACTGGGTCCATGATAGGTCTCTGAGCAGGGGTCGTTACTGGAACCAGGTCCTACTCAGGGAGGACAACAGAACCACCAAAATATGTGTTTTTTATTTCTAGGAATTAAAAATCTGGTACTTTGGTGCCATTTAATGATAAGGTAATGATAAATAAGGTAAGAAAAACCTTTATTTGTCCCACATTGGGAAAATTCACAAATAGATAGTATTGAGTAAACTGGTAGACAGCAATGAACTCAAATTTTACATATGGAAATTTAAACATAGGTCAATAGGAATCTGTAACACAATGCCTAAAGATTTCAAAACAAAATAATAAAATACTGTTAATTACTTTCGACTGTAAATAAGGCTTGAGAATGATGTGGTCATAAAGGAAAGATGTTACCTCCGAAACCAGTAGCCCAGTTTCTGTTGGGATCAACTCCCATGCAGGAAGAGCCAGGGTTGGGCTTCCTGGTCTTACGCCACATACGGTTCTAGAAATTTTAGAAAAAAAAACATTATATTTTCAGTTTCTTCCTTTCATTGGATGTAACTATTACTAGTCAATGGTGTATTTGACTGACACACTAACAGATACAAAATTATTAGATGTGTTATATTGTCCTGTCAGTATGCCTCTCTGCATACAGTAGTTCTGCAGAAGAAGACAGGATTTACAAGTCTTTGTATTCATATCCCAGAAAATGAAATATGGAGAATATTCCATGCTAAAATTCGCATGACAATTAGACATCAAGTCATGACAACTTTAAAAACAGGGTTGAGAAACCCTGTAGAAGTCTTTCAGAAGTACCGCAAATGAATACAATCAATTAAAAGCTGGAATGTGGCAGGAAACAAATCTAAAAACAATTAGTAAAAAAATTCTAGTCATGAGAGACTCACATTGGTGTGGGTGTAGGACAAGCCATCAGGGTTGGTCACAATCAGCAGGAAGATGTCCATGTTGTCGAGGATGGCAGTGAGAGCAGGGTCCTTTCCATATTCAGTCACAATCTACACACAGAAATCTAACACAAGTGCAAGAGTTTAATTGTTAAAAGCTACAGAGACAGTGAAGTACAGACAAAAACAATGTGAGAATTATCAAAGCACCTTTTTGGCAAACCAGGTGCCACTGGCCTGAGTGATCCACTCTCTAGAGTGGATTCCAGTGTCGAGCCAGATGGCAGGACGGTTGCTTCCACCAGTGCTGAACTGAGACACAGGACAGGAAAAGAGGAGTCAAATAAAACTCCATGCAAAGAACAAATTATTTGTTGTTGTTGTTGTTGTTTGTTGTTGTTTTTTGTTTGTTTGTTTTTACCTTGAGCACATTTATGGGACGACCCTCGTAGCTCTGACCGATCACCACCTTGCTGACCATGTTAGGATTCTCGGCCACCAGCATGTCCTGGAAACCGTAGATCTGAAACAAAGACAAAATCTTGTTTTTTGTTCCTGAGCAATAATTGAGAATGTTATAATTCTGTATAACATCATTTGATCTGCAAAAATCTGCTACTATCAATTTTGGTTGCAACGTAATAATCCAGTTGCAAGCAAAGTTTTCGACTGATTTAGATCATCGTGACCAAGGCTGAACCTGATGCAGAGGAAGGAGGCCTTTCTTGCTTGGTTGGCCCGGGGGTCTCCTGAAGCAGCCGACAGGTACCGCAAGGCCAGAAGGGTGTGGGAGGACTTTGTTGAGGGTATGGAGAGGGACTTCCCATTGGCCTCAAGTAAATGATGGCAAACTGTAGGAAGACTCAGGAATTGAAAGCAGGGCTTGTTTCAGGCTGTGAGAGTTGTGTCGTATTCCACATTTTCAGTAAATGTTGGACCCTGCCGGAATTTTTCCTTGTTGCTGATTCTCTTTGTGATTTTCATGGATAGTGTCCAGTTTGGGGACCTCGCATCTGCTCTTTGTGGATGATGTGGTTCCGTTGGCTTCATCATATGGTGACTTCCAGAATGCACTGGGCCGGTTTGCAGTTGTATGTGAAGTGGTTAGGATGAGAGTCAACAACTCCAAATCTGAAGCTACCGCTCTGTGCCGTAAAGTGGAAAGAATATGCTAGAGAGATCACATACATGGGAACACATCGGGATCCCATACAGGGAGCTGGAAAATGAAGCTCTACCGAAAGTTCAGCCAGGAAGACATCTACGCTTTTGATCCATGATCCATGATCTATGAAATGTTGTTGGGGAGAGGGACATCTGGTCTACTTTACTTAGCCTGTGGCACCAGACAAGTTATAACATTTATGTAATTGAACTCCTGATAACAGACATGTGCCTGATACTGGATGCACACAATTATGTAACAGCTACATGTTTGCAGTTATGTTAAACCATAATCATGTGTGTAGTATAGTTTGATGATCATCATGTATGTATGTTTGGGTGAATCTGATTATCGAAAAAAAAATCCTGGTCTAATAGAAGTGGACCTGCTCGGGTGTTTGACTGGGAGAAGAACCTAAAGCACGAGGATTAGTCAGACACGAATGGATTCAGACTTTGGAAGATTGGTCAAGAGAGGGAGGGGACTCCTCAGAGTCTCTGAATAGTATAAAAGCTGGGCTACTGAGAGTGCTTAGTCAGTCTGATCCCGGGATCGACTCCAGTTTGTTGGTGTTGCTGTCTTGGAGAACACAATAAACTCTGTTGCAACTGACTTTGTTCATCTCCAGTGAGGTTCATTGAGCATCTGTTTCTGATCTACCTCATTCATCTAGACCCAAGAGGATGGCAAAGTTTATTAAGTGTTGTACCAAGAGCCTAGATTAATCCTGCCCATTCTCAAGACTTTTGTAACACAACAATCTCCCACAGGGAGCTGGGAAATGTTGTTGGGAAGAGGGACAACTGGTCTTCCTTGCTTCACCTGTGGTCCCAGATAAGTTCCAGAAAATGGATGGATGGATGAATTCCAGACTGTATGTATTTGTTCCCATGAATATATACATACAAGTGTGGGTACCAACCTCATCGATGGTGTGGTAGTTGGACAAGTCATAGCTGTCAGTGTTTCTGGGCTTAGCGGAACGAGCAGTAGACTCCATCTCCTTCTGCTCCTCATCCAGCATCACCTGCCAGACATTATTCATGTCTAAGTTAGAAGACATTTTTTTTACAATCCATTACTCAGATTGAGCTTTGACACCAAATCGGCTCAAATGTCTCTTCATATTTTAATTCTAAACTTGAGAAAGGCAGTTGGCAGGTCTCATACCTGCAGGTCATCGATCATGATGGAGTACTCAATGCCCTGAGTCTCCAAGTAAATTTTGACAGACTGCAGGCTGTGGAAAGGAACTCTGACATCCACAGGAGTCTCCACACCCGTCACACCCCTCCAGAAATCCAGCTGAAAGACAACACAGATGTCACACAAGAAATTAAAACACACTCATTTCTAATTTATTCACTCAGTGCTTGGAACATATGGGTTTCCATTTTGATTTTAGAATTTATTTTGAATTATTGTTAGTGGATGATGAATGACCTCAAAAACGACCATGTCCTCCAGGTCCTTGATAAGAGACAGCTGGAATTCATCCTTTGCAACAATGCGAAGCACCTGATGCCTGCAGACAGAGAAACATAATGTTTTTCAACCTTTTCCTCAGAATCCCAGAACCCAAAAAAAGTTAGCACATGTGGGGTGAAGTAAGGATTTCTCAAGGCTGGCTGGTGTTGTTGGTTTGGTTGTTTCTACAGAGCAAAGCACTTCTCAGTGTTTGAGGCTTGACTCACAGTTTGGCATCACAAATGTGGACTATCTGAAGGACCTTTGACGACATTTATACACACATAAATACAGATCCCTTAGACTCTACACTGCAGGCCAACTTACCCCTCAAATGTCTCCTTGCCGAAAACGGCCACAAACAGTGCGGTGAGTGCAAGCAGCCCCCTCATCATGACCAATGTTGTAAACCTGGGGAATACAGGCTTTTATGACTCAATGTGCCAGGTCATGTGTCCAAACCACAAACTTGCTTAAGGTGAAAGAGGTGTGTAAACGGCTGCTCTTTTTCCCACGGTGGCCTAGAAATAGCAGACCAGATGTTGCAACGTGCATGGAAATTAAGTTGTGTTTGTGTAGAAAAGGGAAGGTTGTTCAAGGTCTGTTGTTGTTCTTCATCAGGCTTCATTTTGGATCTGTCTGTAGAATCCAGTCAATTCAGATGATATAAATCAGACTGAAAGCTGAGAAAACCTTCACACTGGAAAAGCTGAAACCTGAAAACATTTCAATACTTTAATAGTCTCTTTTATATTTTACCATCCATCCTTTAATCAACTATTTTAGCACAAGTAAAAAGCTTGTCCTTAAATAAGACTGTTTCAAAAAAAAGTTTCTTTAAAGCACCAAAAAAGGTTCTGCTCATTGCATGTGTAATAAAATATCTGCTGTAATATTCACTTTTACACATTTTTATAAAAATAGCCTCATCGTTTTCTTTTTTTTTCAGAATTTAAGAGTTTGTCATTTTTACCTCTATTTTATGGTTTCAATGATTGTTTGTTTTGTGGCACTTGTATTTTTGTAATTTTCTCCAGCTCTATGTGCAACTTTTTCATCCACTTATGCTGTTGCTTCCCTGTGGTTTTGTTTGTGTGTGGATGGGTGGGATCAAGGTTCTGTAAGTTGTTATCACACTAACTGATTTGTTGAGGCCTTCAGACAGACTCACAAATTTGCAGTGTCACTAGAGGTGCACTTCAGCTGTCACAGTATTGCTAATTTTGTGGCTTTTTGTTTTGTCGGCATGGTCTTATCTTGTTGGATGGTGTCTTGTTGTACAGTCTTTCCTATGAAGTGCATTAAATGAAAACACTGACCAGTCTACAGACTTTTTTTGTGATGAATAATCGTCAGTCTTAACTCACATTCATGATCTGATCACATGATTGTAGTTGTAAAATGTATAATTGTTCGCTGTATCACGTCAAGTCAATTGTGAAAAATTGGCCGAAGAAATTGCAGAAGTGATTATTTTTGTTTTTTAACTTCTAATTAAATTTCATTCAATTGAGGGACTGATCTAAGTCAGCAGCTTACTGTAACCACATCCTCCTCTGTGCTGGTCCCATCTTGGTAAAAATAGAAATATTTAAACAAAAAAGGAAAATTTGAAATTGGAATCCTTGCAACAAACCCAGAGTGAAAACTTGTGGTTGTAATAATTACACTTTTAGGGAGCTTGTGTTTGTATCCCACAAGCAGAAGTTAAGATTGGCACATAAAGTGACAGGATGAGACGGAAAGAAATAAATCAAACAAATGGATCAAACAAAACAGGAATAAATTTCCACTCTTTGCTACAGCCAAATTTATACCTGGTATTTATTAATTTTACACTTAGGTAGCAGGTAAAGATTGATTGGAAAATATAAAATAGAGACAGGAGTGAAATGCAGAAGAGCAAACATTGTATATGTGCATAAATATGTTTCCAACAAGCACTCAATTTAGCTCTGTTTGTGAGTTTTGCTAAGTCTAAAGGTCATGAAGTTTGATGATGATGGTGACACTAGTCTCAAAGACATTTTTAAGGTGCCATTTGCCAACAATGTCCACTCTGCTGGGATTTCCAATTGTACACACACACACACTTTAGTAGGGGTTCTTGGAGGTGTGATCCATGATAGCCATCACGGCCAGCCACGTCTCCTGGGCAGTGGGGATGATCTGACTGGCAGGCAGAATGAAGCCGTAACGGCCGGTGTCCCTCAGCTCGAAGGTGTAGGAGTACTTGATGCCCTGGTCGTAGGTCCAGTCAATGGTGATACCGCTGGCTGGGTCTGCAATCGAGACAGGTTCATTCAGGACATGGCTTCAGCTCTGGAACAGCATTGGTTTCTAATGGATATTTATTACACAGTGTGATTAATAAAAATATATCTGACTTTGCCGTCTCTGAGTGGTGGGAGCTTCACAGTGAATGAATTTGACATAATATATAGTATAGTATAATATACTGTGTAGTCAAGTAGAGTAGCTGGATTTTACTTTACTCTAGCATGGTTTTAATGTGTTTGTGAACCTTCTTGTATGTTGGTTGTATTTGCCTTTTAAATAAAAGAACAAAGAACTACCGCTAGTTCTGCGATTGCAGTAGCAATGAAATTAAAAGCAAGAAGAAAAGACAGTGTTACTTCTTGATAATAAGTATTCAGTGTGATATAGTTATTATGAATTTATATTATAAGCAGACTTGCTGAAACTTACAGATGACTTCGTAGGTGCTGCCGTATCTGTAGCTGGTACCGTACAGGGAGGCCAGGTCATCGATCGCCTTCTTAGCCAGACTGTGCTGTGAAAAGAGATCCCCATGATCAGAGACGAACCTCTGTTCATAGTATCTCATTTTATTGTTGCATATTCTTACATTTCCTAACACTACAGATGATCAGAGTGTTCACAGGGTCTGCCAAACTGAACATGTGTAAAAGTAATGAATGTGGAAGAGTGTGATGTTTACCAGCTCAGCCTGGTCCTTGACAGGAGTCTTTGTGTGGCCGTAGGGGTACAGGAGCATCTGGGAGTAGGAATGGATGGAGACAAAGGCCTTGAGGTTGCCGTGGGACTTCACAAAGTCCACGATGGCCTTGACCTCAGACTCAGAGTTAGCACTGGGTCCATGATAGATCTCTGAGCAGGGGTCGTTGCTGGAACCAGGTCCTACTCAGGGATGACAACAGAGTCAAAAAATGTTCACATGTGTCTCCATAACATGCAGAGGGACAAAACATGTCATGTAGTGACCATAGTATGAATAAACCACAAAAATATGTGTGTTATTTATTTGTATGAATTTTAAATCTGGTACTTTGGTGCCATTTGATCATAGTACTAAGCAAATCAATGGTAGACAGCAATGAACTCAAGTTTTACATGTGGAAATTTTAAACACGGGTCAATAATAATCTGTAACACAATCCCTGACGATTTTAAAACAAAATAACGAAACACTCCAGGCAGAGTTTGAAATAAAATAAGTCTGAAGAATGATGTGGTTCTTTGTAACAGTTCTGCTTTAAGGAAAGATGTTACCTCCGAAAGCAGCATCCCAGTTCCTGTTGGCATCGACTCCCACACAGGAGGAGCCAGCATTGGGCTTCCTGGTCTTACGCCACATACGGTTCTGGAAAAATCAGAGTTTCTCTTCACAAATTGTCAATTTTATATTTTCAGTTCCTTCCTTTCTTTGGACTAATACTAGTGTATGGTTTCACTACAATTATTAGATGGGTTATATCATCCTGACAGTGGTTCTACAGAAGAAGACAGGATTTACAAGTCTTTGTATTCATGTCCTTGAAAATGGAATTGGAAGAATATTCCACGTTACAATTCACATGACAATTAGACATCGAGGACAACTTTGAAAACCTAAAGTCATTTCTTAAGAGACTCACACTGGTGTGGGTGTAGGAGAAGCCATCAGGGTTGGTCACAATCAGGAGGAAGATGTCCATCTTGTCGAGGATGGAAGTGAGAGCAGGGTCCTTTCCGTAATCAGTCACCATCTACACACAGAAATGTGAAGAACAGAAGTGCAGCAGGTTGGTTGTTAAAAACTGCAGAGACAAGACAAAAACAATGTGAGAATTATCAAAGCACCTTTTTGGCAAACCAGGTGCCGCTGGCCTGAGTGATCCACTCTCTAGAGTGGATTCCAGTGTCGATCCAGATGGCGGGACGGTTGCTTCCACCGGTGCTGAACTGAGACACAGGAAAACAAAAGAGGAGTCAAATAAAATTCCATGCAAAGAAGAGATGAGTAAAAATACTTGAGTGTTTCTTTATTGTGCTTTCATCTGTGCTTTCATATTGTGCTTTCATCTGCTAGACTTTTTTTTTTCTTTACCTTGAGCACGTTCATGGGACGACCCTCGTAACTCTGACCGATCACGACCTTGCTGACCATGTTGGGATTCTCAGCCACCAGCATGTCCTGGAAACTGTAGATCTAAACAAAGACAAAACCCTGTTTTTTGTTCATGAACAATAATTTAGATTGTCATCATTGTGTAAAACACCATTTGATCTGGAGTGAGTTTAAATCTGTTGTTATCATTTTGTGTTGCAATGTAATAATAATCTTGTTGGAAGTAAGGTGTCCCAGTGATGTAGATCACGGGCCACGTTCTGAACCTGAAGCAGAAAACAGAGGCCTTTAATGCTTGATTGGCCCAGGGGTCTCCTGAAGCAGGAGACAGATACCACAAGACCAGAAGTTCTACGACTTTGGTGGACACTGAATCAAAAACCCTGTATGGCATGAGTCATGGAAGGCTATGGAGAGGGAATTTCCAATTCCCATAGATGGAAACACCTTGTGATCTCGTAAGGGAACTGGAAAATGTTGTTGGGGAGAGGGATATCTGGTCTTCCTTGCTTTACCTGTGGCCTCAGAGAAGTTCCAGAAAATGGATGGATGGATGAATTTCAGACCATATGTAATTGTTTCCATGAACATATACATACAAGTGTTTGTACTAACCTCATCGATGGTGTGGTAGTTGGACAAGTCGAAGCTGTCAGTGTTTCTGGGCTTAGCGGAACGAGCAGTAGACTCCATCTCCTTCTCCTCCTCATCCAGCATCACCTGCCAGACATTATTCAAGTCTAAGTCAGAAGACAGTTTTTTTTACAATCCATTACTCACTTAGATTGAACTTTGGCCCCGAATCGGTTCAAATGTCTGTTCCAATTCAAGCCTGGACTTTGGTATGAGAGGTCTCGTACCTGCAGGTCTTCAATCATGATGGAGTACTCAATGCCCTGAGTCTCCAAGTAAATTTTGACAGACTGCAGGCTGTGGAAAGGAACTCTGACATCCACGGGAGTCTCAACACCCGTCACACCCCTCCAAAAGTCCAGCTGAAAGACAACACAGATATCACACAAGAAATTAAATCTCATGGAGGTACTTGGAACAAAGGCTTCTTATAAAGAAAGAGATGTGACTTTGCTGCTTCATTCTTTACTTTCCATTTTTATTTCAAAATTTATT
Source organism: Centropyge bicolor (assembly GCA_037975185.1). NCBI lineage: Eukaryota > Metazoa > Chordata > Actinopteri > Pomacanthidae > Centropyge > Centropyge bicolor. The sequence continues at coordinate 214,526 of JBBMOC010000105.1, read as the reverse complement.
TTGATTTATTGTTAATGGATGATGAGTGACCTCGAACTCGACCGTGTCCTCCAGGTCCTTGATAAGAGTCAACTGGAATTCATCCTTTGCAACAATGCGAAGCACCTGATGCCTGCAAAAAGAGAACCATAGTGTTCCTCAACCTTTTACTCAAGATCCCAGAAGAAGAGAAAGGTTGGCACACATGGGGTGATGTAAGGTTTCTCAAGGCTGGCTGGTTCTGCTTGCTGGTGTTGTTGGTTTGGTTGTTTCTACAGAGCAAAGCACTTTTCAGTGTTTGAGGTTTCATTGACAGTTCACACAAATGTGGATAATCTGAAGGACCTTTGATGACATTTATACACACATAAATACAGATCCCTTAGACTCTACACTGCAGGCCAACTTACCCCTCAAATGTCTCCTTGCCGAGAACGGCCACAAGCAGTGCGGTGAGTGCCAGCAGTCCCCTCATCATGATCAATGGTGTAAACCTGGGCAACACAGGCTTTTATGGCTCAGTGTGCCAGGTCATGTGTCTAAACCACAGCCTTGCTTAAGATGATGGAGGTGCGTCAGCGACAAGTCCCTTTCCTATGCCAGCCTGGAGATAGCAAACCATTCATTGCACCGTGCAGGTCAATGTTCTGAATATCTGAAGTTTTTACAAAGTTTTACTGTTTACAAAGAAAAAGGAAAGTCGTTCAAGATCATGGTTTGGTTTTGGTTCTGTCCGTAAAACTCATGTAAGACATAAGAAGTTTCTTTGAAATGGTTCTGCTCATTGCATGTGACTCATAAAAACACATTCTTTCACTGCAATATTTACTTTCAAACATGTTAAGAGCTTTTAACTTAATTTTTACCTTTTATTTCATGATATGGTTTCAATGATTGTATTGTGGCTCCTGACCTTTATCTCACCGTTATATTTTGTCACTGTATCTTTGTCACCTTTTCTTGTTGTTGTCAAAGATTATATGACTACAGTTTCCAAGGAAAACTGAAAAATGAATGAAAAAACATGTGAAATTAAGTTACACATAAAGTGCTGTTTGCAGCTCAAGATGGAATCTCACTTCTTCTCAACAGGAAGCTGCGGCCGTCCACTGTCTGTTTCAGCTTCCCCTTTGTTACTGTTGGGGAAAGACGGCACTCAGCGAGCCTCAGTGGGCTAAATTCAAACCAGCTGCTGGGATGCATGCGCTGTGAACTCTGCATGTTAGCAGAGAAACACTTCAACACATGAGACAACTTGAGATGTCAGAGTGCAAAAATTCACATCTGGGTTTCGTTGCAAAATGAGATCTCAGCTAAAAAATGTGACGCCAGCACTAACAAACACAAAACCGACTTCAAAACAGTGCTCACTGTTCGTTGACATAGACATCAAGAATGTTTAAATATTGAGCAACAGACAGCAGAACATTTTTTGAATTTTCCTCCTATGGATGTCTTCTCATATCCGTTTCAAAAATACTTACCACACATTTGAGCATGTAATCAAAAGCCAGTTCACATGACAGCAAAGTACAGATCCTTGGCACGACTCACTTATTCTCTCCACTCCAATCTGCAGGTTTGTTATGCAACACAGCTGATAAGGAGGAAAAGTAAAGAGACAAGCAGAGACAGAGTCAGGTGTGGAAAAACACCTGCCGGAGGGTTTCTGATTCTCAGACTTAGATTAAAGCAGACAGTGTTTTTGTCCACATCCATGTGTCCTGCTGACACTGAGCTCCTACCTGCTCGGTTCAGGCATCACTGAAGCCGTCAGCTGCAGACGTGTCTTAAGTCTGTTTTCGTCACAGTGAAACAGCATTTTCAGAAAATAGTATAGCTTCCTGATTTCGATGTATGTTGTCAAGACACATGTGCTGCATCAGTGGGGCACGACTATGAGAATGAAAAACATGTTTCAAACAAGTTAGAACAGGAGCAACAAAAGACTGTGAAAGTTGTGGACTGGTACAAAAACACCTGTTTGGATCCTTCCACAGGTAAACAGGTTCATTGGTAACAGGTGAGAGGATCATGATTGGGTATGAAAGGTTCATCCTGGAAAGAATCAGTCGTTCACGAGCGAGGATGGAGAGAGGTTCAACTCTTTGTGAACACATGATGATGTGTAAACTTTGTTGTACAATACTGGAGACATAGTGTGGTCATGTGACATAAACCCCCTTAGCTGATGCTTTGTTCACCCAGGCAGGTGACAGTTCAGATCTAGGGCGCCACCTACAGTCTAGTCTAGTAGAGCCAACACTGAGCTCTGTCAGCTGACAGGTGTGACCAGAAAAAAAACCTAGTCAACGTTTCCAAACAGACCAGGACACTTGTTTTACTTTCTATACCAAAATCCACCCCACAGATCCAATAATATGTTTATGTGTATGTTTCATTTAACAAATTTCACCTTAACATTTTTGATTCCTGGATCCAGACGGCAGGAGGTCCAGTAATGGAAAGCTACAGTAGGTGCACTCACACTGTTGAAGCCAAATGTGATAAGGTGGGTTTATTTTTAGGCATCATATCGCTGTTGTTAAGTCTCACTTTAAATATCTTTTGATTCATGCGTCCATTTTCCAAACCCACGTATATTTGTTCAGGGTCACATGAGATGACAGTAACGCCCATCTTTTTGAGTTCCTACATTAAAAGGCTGCAGGTCGTAGCCACAGAACACATGATGTGGTTAAGTTTTGGATGCTGCAGACGAAATGACGACATCTCTGAAAATGATTGAGGACCAGCTGTGGGAGAGTTTATAGACACTAAAACACTAAAATAAATGTTGTCCTGCAGATGTTCATACCAGACAGCATAGATCAGACATCAGAGTGCAGCAGCGTTCTCACTCATTCGACCCAGATCCTCGACAGATAACAGAATGCACCGTTTGACCTGTCAGGGTGTGACAGTGTTGTTTCTGTGGAGGAGGCCATGAGCAGTTCACAGAGGAAGCTGCAAACCGCACGTTTCCTGTCACTGAAGCAACACTGCAGCTGTTTAACAGGCACCAACCACAAAACATCAGATCACAAAGAGAACCAGCTGTGGTGTGTGGTTTCTCTGTGTGTGGTGTGTGTGTGTTCAAGGCTTATTCCAATGTGCATTCAGAAAAAAATAATGTTTATTTTTTGACATATTTCTCTTTAATTACAACATATCTTTTATAAAACATCATTATAAGAGCAATAAAAAGTAAATTCTGGAGGAAAACAGCAAATGTTAAATTCAGAACTGCTGCAGGTTGAATCTGTCAAAATACTACTGTATCCTTTGTTATGACAAGAACACGCCCCTGCTGCTCTCTGATTGGTCATCCCGCGACCCAGTACCCGCTATCTCTATTTCTATTGGTCAAGATGAAGAGCCATCATCACACGAGTTCCGCCTTTAAAAAAAATCAATGAAAAGTGAAGGAGTGAAAACTGCGTCAAGCTCGAGGCAGGACGGAACTATGTAAGGAAACGCTATTTCCAAAATAAAAAGCCAAAAAAAATGTCGCCATACAATTTCTGCTTCACTTTACCAATGTAAAATTATTAGACCATCAAAGAAGCTTTAACAGCACTGCTTCAGCGGATTCTTTTACTGACTTGAAATTTAAGTCTTTGGCAACGTTTTATGTATGACTGTCTTTTTACATAAATTAGCATTAAAAATTCTGTAATATGGTATTCACACTTGTTAGTTGGGAATGGGATTACATGCTATTGATATTAATTTAGATAAGTGCGTATGCAGATGTATTTGTCATTCACTTATTTTAAAAAGCATATTTAACCTTTAATATTTTTCCATGTTAAGCCTGCACAATGTTTGTCTCTTATTCATTTTGGTTTTATCTCACATAGCCTACAATTCATTTCATTTTTATATCTTCATAATCACTTGTGACCGTAGAGGGGCCTGGGGTTTTATTTTGAAAGGTCACACCAGGAAGCTTCTAGTTGCTTGTGTCCATCTTGACTCCGGTTCATCTCAGGACCTCCGGGCTGAAAACGGAGCTTCCACCGGGTCGTTGTTTTATTTCTCTGGCTCGTTTTTCCGTCGGTTTTCGGCTCTGACAGCTGTTCTGTTTCCGGCTCCTCTGTTCGCTTCGTGTGGACTGAAACTGGGCTCCAACATGGAGATAGAGAAGGAAGTGAAGAAGGTGAGTTTCCCCCCGCGGTGAAGCGAGGTGACGCCCTGAAAAGGTGCTGATCGGCGGGCAGGTGGCGAGAAAAGTTCCGGTATCACAGCCACAGTCTATCATTAATAAAACCGGATTCAAATCATATAAAGTTAAGGTATAGAAGTTTATAGTTATTAACAAGCACTTGTCTGTTTGATTGGTTTCCGTCTTATTTCCCTTTGAGATGGTTCCCATTTTATAGAAGCCGACGCCAAACTACCTTTGAAAAATTGGCAAAATAGTGTCACCCTATGTATCATTAAAATTCATAAGCTTCATAACATATTAGAAATTTTTGGCAAATCAGTAGAAGACACTGCAAAGTTCGGCGTGAATATTGTGCACGAAATAAGTGTAATAAATGCAATGTTGACGTTTTAGTATTGGTGCGCATTTGTTTTATACTGACTACAACTCTAAGACAGTACAATGCAAACCAGGTGCAAAAGTTATTTTAACCCAAGAGTAAATGCTGCTGTTTCAATTATACAGCTGCCGAATTGTAGAGATGCACTCAGTTGTCCTTAGTAGAAATCAGGTTATGTGTTCTTCTTTATGCACTTAATGATTAAAGCAAAAGATATAAAATTAAGGGAGTTTTTAATTGTATTTGGTCATACAAGGGAAAGATATCTAGTCTGCCATGTGATTGTGATAATGTGGGGTTCACTGTCCCAGACATGGATTACTTTACTTACCTCAATGGCTGCTCATTCATTTCAGATCAGAGAGCTTGTTTTAGATACACATCCATGCTGGATTCACTGGATTCCTTCTGCTTAGTCTGTTTATGACCCATGGATAATCACAGTGTATCTGATTGGAAATGTCCATGTTGTTGAATGTACACTTTAGTCTATAATAATGTACAGCTCACTTCAGAAACCTATAATCAGAAGCTGAAATTGGATTGTTGGTGCAAATTAGAAGTTTAAAAGAGTTTACATCATCTCTCTTGGTGGCCCCCGGCTCCTGCTCAGAGGTCGTTTTCCCTGCAGGTCTTCTTGCTAAACTCTGCTGTAACACATCTGATCCATGTCACACCTGTCACACCTGATCCACATCATCTGTGCAGAAACCCGCAGGTAGCTGGAAGCAGTGGAAGGACGGTGCAGAGTGCTGCTAAAACTTTGTGCGATGTGATGTGAGCGGCGGGGAAGCTGCAGGCTCACACACACTCAGTTAGCTGAAGCTTGAATTTGTCATCACTTTGGCTTCGGGCAACTGTACAAGCAGCATTAAAATACAGTATAAGCTTTTCTGCCATCTATGAGCACCAAACAAAAATATGTTTCCAGCTTAATTCTTAGGTGAAACACACAGTGATGCCCATTTTGCATGTGTCATCAGCCATTGAGTGTTTATTCAAGGTTGATTCATTTCTTTTTTTCCCCCTTTTTTTTGGCATTTACCAGCCCGTAATAGAGCCAGAAATTATTCATGAGTCTGCACATCTGTTTGCTAGCTGCTGATCATTGAGGTCTAAGTCAAGCGCTGGAAACTCATTAATACAGTAAAGGCAGTAAGCTGCTGCTGGAAAGTGGGTCTGAGCAGCTGGATGACCCAGACAGACCCAGTCCAACATCTGTTTTTAATCCCTGGAGGAGATGAGTCTGCAGCAGCTGCAGGTCGCTGCGAGCGCCTCAGTCAGCGCGAGGCTGCTGTAATTACTGTCAAACTAACTGGCCTTTTCAAGAAAAGCAACCTGTGTGTTTAGGTAATTTTAAGCTCAATTAAGCTCATGTGTTTTTCCAAAAAGACAGCGGAGGTAATACGTTGTGACTCAGGCTGGCAAATCAGTATCACTGCAGTTTCTGTTCAACTGAAGTCGTTTCTGGTGATCCTTCTCCAAGGCTCTGACCTCATCTTGAGTCACGTTCGTCTCTGGTTGTTGAGGATTCTGAGGAGAAATTTGCAGAGTGACATAATCTTCCGCAACATAAAATGAAGCCACATAAACAAAATCTAAACAGGAAGCTGTCTCCACAACGACAGCTGTTGACAGAGATAGCTTTATACTTTCATCATCTTCCTCCACCCTGATACTCAAAGAGGGAAGTTTTGGTCAGAGGAGTGCGTCTTGTTGCTTCATGATATAAAATACTGTGAAATGAAACCAACCTAAAAGCAGCACAATGCTAGTTAAATATAGAAAATCTGTTTGTGAATTGTGGGAACAGCTTGATTGAACTGAACTCTGCTTCCTTGAAACCGTCTGACATCGGCTGTACACATGCTGTAGATATAAAAGAACTCAAATAACAATCAACTTCAAATGTAAAAGTTCTGAAGGCTCATCTTATTGATGTCACAGAAACAAGATGTCGTGGCCAAAATGAAAATGGCTCCGTAGCCAGTGACTGCCACTGGTCAGCAGCTCAGGCCTGCTGCAGCAAAGTGACTCATGAAAATGACTCATCAGACCTGAACTGTAAACTTTGTGTCTGAACAACCTCTTTGTTGAGTGTTGGCACCAGAGTGAATCACCCTGCAGGCGTAGTCATGTCACACAGTCACTTATCAACATCAGGCGATAATGCAGCTCTTCCACAGAAAAGTCACTCATACGTGACCTCAGCCAAAAATGGCCAGTCGTCCTCACAATGCCCGAGACAAATATTTAGACTTTCACAAGTCGGGTAATCCCAACACTTACTTTTGCATTTGTGGCTGATGCTCTCACTGAGAATTGAGATCTGAAAATGCTCAGTAGATTCTCTGAAATTGACAGATCACAAAAGAAAGTATGTCGTTCTCAGCAATTTTGCCAATTTCGTTTATTATTAATTTATGTGTCAGACCAGCTCTTATACCCAGCTGTCCCTCGAGTGTCAGCTCAAGTGCATGATGGAGTTGTTTGGATAAGTATTAGAGAAAAAGGAGAAATGACAGCTTGATCTTTTCATTCAGCAGCTGCTTCACTTCTGTTATAAACCCAAACAAATTCCATTAAAAAGGAATGTTGTTTAACAGCTTCCACTTTTAGCAGCATACTGCAGTGTAAGGTCATTTCATTTATATAACAAGTACCATATATTTGTACTTAATGCATTAAAATACAAAACAAAATACAGCAGAAGAGATTAAAACATATGTTAGAGGGTTGCTAAGGATAAAAGTGGACAGTGACGAAGGTTCATTCAAAGTCATAGAAGACAAAAATTTTGAGTTTACTGTATTAAAGGAGGGAAAAAAATTCTCTTCATTTTTCTTTTTCTAGATTGGTTTTTCACTGTACAACAAGAATAAACTGAGCTAAACATAATCTCCTAAAATTGTACTTCTACTTTCTCCAAAAGTGAAAGTAACTTCACTTCAGATTCACTGAAGTGTTTGCACCTTTATCATCACAACAAATCACGCTGGTGAACTCTGTTCCTCTGCTTCTCAGCGGCTCCCAGGGGAGGAAAGACTCACAGTGCTGGAAAGTATAATGGCAGCTAAAATATCGCCATCACGTCTCTGCAGTTAAAAACAGGAGTCACTGTCTGCATTCCTCAGTCATGAGTGTCTTTTGGGTGAAAAACATCTCTCTGACAAAAGGGGACCCTGCTGGGATCCCACAGGGCCCTCAGCGACCTTGAACAGTTCACCATATATGGTCATAAAGAGCAGTAATGACTTGAGGTGGACACAAGATTTATGTGACACTGAAGGCGGAGAAAAGGATGCAGATGTGAAGGAGACAAAAGTAGCAGCCAAAAAACTGGATGAAGATGAGGGATGAAATTCCTGAATGCGGATATGGGAATTTAAGAGACACTTTGCTGAAATATTTCTCAATGTAAAACGAACTATTTTGCTTGCATCACATCCCCCAAACTTGGGTTATATTGTCAAAAATCGTTTATATATTCTGATGTCATTTTACCTCTGAACCATTTTCGGTCCAGAGTAATTATTCCCAATGTTGAACATCCTCAAAGAGTCCCCTGAGAATTCCCAATCTGATGTTGGTCAATTGTGTGCAGCTTGTTTCATTAATTCCTCTAAGAGCCTCTTGACATTTGAAATGCCCTGAGGGAGTTGTGTATTTGCTTCCAGTGGCTGAGCAGTCAAACTGTGATAGCACTCGTAATCCCCCTCATGTGCTCTCTCTCTTCCCAGATGACCCTCGGGCACGAGTTCGGCGCCGGAGCGGCCTGTTTGAAATGCAAGGACAAGTGCGAAGGCTTCGAGCTGCATTTCTGGAGGTTTGTACGGCTTCTGTCCGAAACATCACACAAACAAGTCAGCCTCGACCCCTTGACTTCCTGTGAGTGTAGGAGACATTTGGGTAATTTTGGGGCGGCTATAGCTCAGGAGGCAGAGCAGCTGTCAACCAGTCAGAAGGTTGGTGGGTCAATCCCTGGCTCCTGCAGCCTATGTGTCAAAGTGTCCTTGGGCAAGATACTGAACCCCTAATTGCCCCCAGTGGCTGTTCCATTGGTTTGTCAATGTACGTCGCTTTGGATAAAAGCGTCTGCTAAATAAAATTGTAGAATTGTAATTAAAGTAAATGAAGAGCGACTGTACTCAAAGATGGGTTGTTGTGGAAACCCCTGAACCCTGAGGTGAAGCTGCTCAGTGGCCCACAGTAGAGACCTGGTTTCATTGTGCAGCTGCCCATAAGTAAAACATGATTATGAAGCATTGAAGAAAAACATGCTTATTCAGCACATTGTTCATGGATTAATATAAGAAGAGTAAATGAAACCATGCATGAGCCAGACTGGTTCAGTAACATCACTCTCCTCTGTGCTTAATTAAAAATATCTGATAGCAGCAGGAGTCGTGGCCCAAGAGGAACACGCTGTTCCTGAGCACAGTCCCACGTCCCATCAGCTTATTGTCAACAAAAACGATGGAGAGAGTGGCAATGTGAGGCCGGTGTGGAGATGACTTGGGGGCTGATTGGAGAATGGGAGGGTGGAGCCTGCTTCAACAGAGCAACTGTAATTGGAAGCAGGGAACTCCCCTCCGAGCCATGCCTGTACAAAGATGCTCACATTAGTTAGAGTGTCGACACTGTTGTTTAAAATAGAGAATGTGGGACGGGCGGTCTGACTTCCCAGGGTTCTGTCTGGCTTCGCTTGTCTGTCACATTATGTGCATTTCTGAAACACTGCTCTGTCTGGACAATCATCCACACTTGGCTAGCTTTCCTGAAGACAGCACCAGGCGCCCTGATGCCCACCGCAGCACCAGCACAAAGGCCCACCACGGGTCAGCGGCGGTGGGTTTAATGTGTCTGACACTCAGCCAGGAATGTGGCACTGTTACAGTCAGACAGTGGCCTCACTTTGGATTTTAGTCTTTGTTGGTTAATAGTTTAAAAATCTGTCGTTACCTCAGCTTTGCTCTTTGTAGCCAAGTGTACTTTCCTCTTCTCTTATCCAGCAGAGTCAGGCACCATTTCAAAGTGATCGTACCGAACAGTTTACGAGATATTTCGTGATGTATAAACACTTTGATATTATTGCTGTTTGTTCTCACCTATAAGAGTCAAACTTTGTTAAATCAGCTTGACACGGCTGAGAGAAGTCTGGGCCTTCTCATGCTGCAACATGCCAAGCAGTCGTAAAGTTTGTCAGAGTTACTCCACAAATATGAAGCAAGTTGTGTTGAGGCATGTGAAAGTGCTGATATGTGAATACTGAGCTTGTTGTATTGTTGTAGTGTTGCAGCAGATTGTAATTGTCATAGCAAGAAAATCTCCGAAAGCATATTTGTCTAAAAATACCAAGTATACTACAGTTAATAGTGTCAGGGTTTAGTGGCTTATTCAAAACATTTCCAAACATAATATCCAGTAGACAAAGTATATGTAACATGTAGAATATGCAATTAGAAAATCATCTGCAGCACATCATACATACATGCCCGATCTGTCTGTCTAAATGTTTCCCTCTCCTTCTCGTCTGCAGAAAAATCTGCCGAAACTGTAAATGTGGCCTGACAGAGCACAACGTGCAGATGAACTCAGAGGAGAACAAGAAGGTGGGCAAACTGTTCGAGGACACCAAGTACACCGGCCTCATCGCCAAGCTGAAGAAGGACGGCATCCCCAGCTACAAGGGCAACATGATGACCATCACTCTGCCCAGCCCCGCCACGGCTTACGTCATACCGCCGAGTGCTTCCTCCACTGTAGTGCCCCCTTCTGCCACAGCTGGGTCAGTGCAGCCTGCCGGAGCTGCTGCAGGTACAGCACCCGGCAGCGCTCAGGCTCAAGCTCAGGCTCAAGCTCTGGCTATGGCTCACGCTCAAGCCCAGGCCCAGGCTCACGCTCAGGCCCAGACTCAAGCCCAGGCTATGGCTCAGGCTCACGCACAGGTTCAGCCTGTACCAGCCAGCGTCACAGCTGTCAAGGCTGACAAACTGCCGGTTGCCATCAGCGCCACAGCAGCCAGTGTGGTACCAGTCCCCAAAGATGTGCCAATGAAGTCTGTCACGTATGAGTGGGCGCCACCGGTAGCCAATAAGTATCTGGTAAGAGTTTACACCTTCACAACAATGATTGTAACAAAGTAAGTTTTGATGATAGATTAAATATTGAAATCATTTATCAAGCAAAAAAGGCCAGACATGCTCTGGTTCAAGCTTCTCAGATGTGGTGATTTGCTCTTTTTTGCTTTAAAATTAGTTATTGTTATTGTTGTTGTTAAGTTATTGTTCAGTGTGTATTCAGCTGTTCGTCAGTAAAGACTGAGACAGTTTGATGAGAACTAGTTTAACACAGGAAGTGAAGATGACAGAGACATTTCATTACAATCTGCTTTTTCTAATCTGAAGTGTACAAGGTCTGTTTCCCATGCGCAGAACCACGATAAGAACAGTTTTAGAACACTTTGAGGAACTTGGAGCTTCTCATGTAGATTTAGTCCATATATATAACTACCTATAACACAAAATATAAAATTCCAATTACAAATATATTACAATTAAAAAGGGGCTATATTTTTTTTTATGTCAACAGTTTCACACATCTCCTGCTCTCTCTCTCTCTCTCTCTCCCTCCACCTCTGGTAGTAAGCCTGTTTGTTTAGTCTACCACTGTATCTGAGGACCCTTTACTCTCTTTCTGATTGGTGCTTAACTTCTCTCTGTGCAGTCATCTCCTCTCTGTCCTTCACACAGTCTGTGTTGATCCCGTCTGAGCTGAAGAGTTTCTTTTAATTTGCCGTCTGACTTGCAGGCGGTGCGCTACATCGAGCTGCTCCCACCAGAGAAACGTCCGGTGGCCGGTACAGAGGGAGCTGCTTACCGTCGGCAGCAGATGGCCCGTCAGCTGCCTGAGCACGACCAGGACCCGTCCAAGTGCCACGAGCTGAGCCCGGCCGAGGTCAAGCAAATGCAGCAGTACGTCCGCAAGTACAAGGACGAGGCCCTGGGGGTCGGCGATGTTATGCTGCCAGAAGAGATGGCTCTGGTTCAGGCAGGAGGGCAGCCTGGGGCCAGTGTTGGGGCTGGAGGTGCACCTGGTGCTGGACAGGCAGGCATCAGACCTGGTGCTGGTGCTGGTGCTGGTGCTGGACCTGGGTTTAGACCAGGAGTTGGCGCTGGAGCTGGAGCTGGAACTGCAGCTGCTGGAGCTGGTTCTGGCTTCGCACCTGGAGCAGCAGGGAGCGGATCTGGCCAGAGACCTGGTGGGGCTGGACCACTTTTTGGTCCAGGGACCGGACCGTCTGCTGGCCTGGGCCCAGCTGGAGGAGCCATGGGTACTACAGCCACTGCTGGAGCCATGGGTGTCCCTGGAGCACAGCAAGCTGGACTACCACAGAACTTTGTAAGCACTTATTTATGCTTGCATTTATTTATCAGTCTCTCACTTTCCCCTACATCTACCTGCCTCTTTATCTATTCATCTATATGTAGTGTATTATATATACATAAATATATAAATTGTATGCTATATGCAACTTTTTGCACCAACATCCTACAAACACTACTTTATTGATGACACTCTTCACCAGTTTCAGTCATGACTGTTGCTGTTCTTGCATCAGGCACAGACACAATTACACAGAGTATTAAGCAAACATTAAATATTGCTTTAGTTTGATGCTGCAGGATTAATCTATTGGTTCTCAACCCTTTCAGCTTGTGAGTGTTAGCTTGTAACCCTTCATTGCAGATTGTATCGACCAAAGAGTGAGTTTGTTTTCCTCCTTGCCCCAGATTGTTTAGTTGTTTTCTGACTTCAACAGTCCAAAAAAAAGTAAATTTATGGGTAGAGCTGCTGCTTTCTTAGCATGAATCATCTCACGACTGCTCACATTTATCTGGTGACACATTGGGGAGGTTCTTTCCTCCAGGCTGGGACCCAAGGGTGTGAGTAACTCCTGTCATTGCAACAGTTAATAATCTAAGTGCTACTCAGTCCATGGTTTAGGCCAAATTCATATGTGTGTGATGGAAATAGAGCCTGATGAGTAAGTTGGGTAGATTAACTGTGTATTTCCACAGTGTGTTGCTGTCAGTAATAATTACAAAAATCCACTAGGTGGAGCCAGAAGACCAACTCTGGCTCAGCCTTCCTAATCTGAGATGATGGATAGTGATTTTCTTAAAAGCCACAGTGGGTCATGAGTCACAGCCAGAGTTTTTCTAACATGTCATCATCCCCATGTGCAGCCAGTTATTTCTTGCCGTGTGGAATTTATTCCATATTCATATATTCAGATGGTTTTTGATACTGAAACAAGAAGCAGCCGCGGTTACGGGAGAGTAGCAGTGTAGTGGAGGCATAAGGCACCAACTTCTCTTTGTTTTCCTTTATTTTTCTCCATGTTGCTGTTTTCTGTCTCTTCTGTTTCAAGCTCCTTGTCTTTTTCATGTTTCTGTGTTTCTCGCTCTCTCTGCTTTATTCTCCCTCTGAATTCCTCACCATGTCCATGACTGCAGCATGTCAGGGACAGGCTCTTCTTTCTCTCAAGGCAGGGAGTGTTTCAACCACTTTGTGTTTACTGATCTCTATCTTCACCTCAACATTATCTCATCCTTATAACAGCAGTGTCAGGTCACCGTGACCATGTCTCCGTTTTATAAAGGGGGATTCCACAGGTTTTCTGCAGTAAAATGTGCTCAGCTGTGATCTAAGACACACTGAGGGGTCCCCAGGACAGCGCCCCCCATGGAGAGCGGGCATAACTACCGCTGTGGAGGGCCCCCATGAGGAAACACTGGAGCTAAAAGCTACGATATGTATCAGTCTAAAAATTGTAAAATGAGAAGAGAGAAGATTTAAGAAAATTTAAAGATAATATAAATAAATAAAAATCATTAGAAACATTGAGGATTATATAGTAATAAAAGAAATAAATAGCTATAAGGAAATAAATTAGGTAGGTCAACTAAAAGCTAAACTAAAAAGGTGGGTCTTGAGCCTCCTTTTAAAAATATCAACAGTCTCTGCGGCCCTGAGGTTCTCCGGCAGGCTGTTCCACAAATGGGGGCCGGAATGGCTGAAAGAGAGAGCTATTGCTTTATTGCGTTGCAGCTAAATTGTAAACCAGTTAAGAGCAAACCTCATTTGAAAATAATGGACATGAGCTGTTGATGATGAAATCCATGTCCCCGTCTCTCCTGTCCCTTCCAGACGTGCCATCACTGCCAGCAGCCCATGCGCGTGGGCGAGCCCGCCGTCTACGCCGAGCGGGCCGGCTACGACAAGATGTGGCACCCGGCCTGCTTCGTGTGCTGCACCTGCACCGAACTGCTGGTGGACATGATCTACTTCTGGAAGAAAGGCAAGCTGTACTGCGGACGCCACTACGGAGACAGCGAGAAGCCGCGCTGTGGAGGCTGCGACGAGGTGGGAGAGGATATGAGAAACGTATCTTGGATGATATCGGTAGTTTTGTTTCATTTGAATCTACATTGTGATGCGTGTCTGTCCACAGCTGATCTTCAGTAACGAGTACACGCAGGCTGAAGGTCAGAACTGGCATCTGAAGCACTTCTGCTGCTTTGACTGTGATTGCATTCTCGCCGGGGAGACGTACGTCATGGAGAAAGACAAACCGATCTGCAAGCCGTGCTACATGAAGAACTACGCTGTGGTAAGACGGCCTTTCTGCCTCTGGACTGCTGTTTGTTTAAATACTTGAAATGCTGGTATTTGTTTGTTGGAAGCCGTTATCCAAACCAATGTCCAGATCTCTGAGTGCATGCATTTTCAGATTGAGGATCCTTAATGATTTCAAACCTAGAAAGTCCTGTTGTGGCCTACAAGGCATGTTTATTTGTAAAGCTCCTTTTAACAACAAGGCAATTCAGAGGACTTGTTATAAGATAGATATTAGGAAAAGAAACACAAGGCAATATAAAAAGCCAATAAAAAATTATGTAAAAAAGAATTAAAACAAAGCTGAATGACAGTGCATGAATAAGTTTTCCCACATGTCACTTAATAAAAGGCAGTGCCAAACAAAAGGATTTGTAAAAATAACTGAGTGTTACTGCTTATTACGTTTGTAAATTTCAGATTTCATGAGTCGTATCTCCCAGGAAATATTTCCCTATTACAGTGTGAACAGTCAAAATGGGAAACATTTTGATGTTTAGAAGAGAAGTGATGCATTCTCACATCACACAGTCTAGATTTTAATGTGATTATAGACCAACCACAACCTTTAGTAACAACAAAGACCAGTCAGTAAGTTAATGTATGTGTCATCATATGTAGGATGTAATTCCTAACTTTTCGATTAATCGTGAAAATAATCAGCAGATTAATTGATAATGACAATAATGTTAATGACAAAATCTGGGCTGTCCTTTCAGTGTTTTTTTTTTTTTAATTTTTTTTTTTTTTTTAATTAACAAACATCAAACAGGACCAAAGACAACACAATCATAAACAAAGACATCACTGCACAAACAAACTGTCCAAATGTGGCAGACCAAAACAAAACATACCACACCCTTAAGGAAGAAAAAAAAAAAAAAAAAAACAAGACTAAATAAAACAGACAAACAAACAAAACAAAAAAAAAGGAGCAAAGGACAACACTGATAATATGTCTAAAAACAACAACAAAAACAACACAACAAATAACAGGGGGTCAAATAGTCATCTACTTAAGGATCCAACTTGGCTTAATATTCAAATTAATTAAAGTTTGACAATCCAAATTACCAGATAATAGTAATAATAATAAGAGGAATAATACCAACAGTATAGCATTTTCAATTTTCAGTGTTTATTTGTGAAGTGAAAGATGATGAAATTGAGGCTGACTTTCA
>JBBMOC010000105.1:187395-198735 GCA_037975185.1 Centropyge bicolor | reverse complement strand
GGACGTAGTGTCCGTGACGTCACCCATAGGTTTCTGAAGAGCAAAAAGCCATCTTGGTAGCCTACCTCCGGTTACTCCAAATATGGACAAAGAGGTGGAGTGAGGGCGGAGCTGAGGCGGGTCCTATGGGCCGGCTGAATGAACGCTATTGGCTGAAAAAAGCCGCTTTATTCAAAATAATCAAACTAGCTACGGCTAACCAGCTAGGTTAAATGCTAAATATCGTTGCTAGCCGGCTAACCCCACGACGATCTCTTTCCCAAACTCAGTGACTAGGATTAGCCGGGGTGACACCCTTTAGACCGTCAGTGGCTATTTGTCAATCAAAGTGGCACCACTTAGATTGACAGCTATGAATTGTGCATAATGATGTATGCTGTATATTTTAAACGAACGCCTTATGAACAGCTTATGAGACTAGAGCCATGTTTTGAACCAGGCTGTAAATATGTTTTTTTCTGTCGTAAAATCAGACATTTTAACATGGGGCTCAAATGTAATTGACTCCCTTCTGGGGCCTGTTATTCGAGGAACTGCAGCTTTTTTGCACTTCCGCATTGGTTTCATTTTTCAGCGCCGGAGGTTGCCGCTTGCCATTTACCAACTCATTTTGGCTTTAAACGCCTGACACATTTCTCTGTGAACACTTGATTTATCCCACCTCTGAGCACATTGTAGTGTTTCACTGTGTTCATGCTTGTCTCATGTTCATACTTGCAGTGCCTGAATCTTTTTGCAGCAGTGTACTCTGAAAAGCCAAACATGTAAAATAGGAAGGTAAAAGGCCGACTGTGCTCTGACGTCACTGTGTCCTCTCTCGTCCCAGAAATGCTCGTCCTGCCAGAGCGCGGTGGAGCCCGAGGCCCAGCGGGTTTCCTACGGCGAGCACCACTGGCACGCCGAGCCGCAGTGCTTCAAGTGCTCCGGCTGCTCCAAGTGCCTGATCGGCCAGCGCTTCATGGCAGCGCAGAGCTTCCTCTTCTGCTCCGTGGAGTGCAAGAAGAAAACCATGGCTTAGAGGGCCAAAACGAGTCCCTGCAGCGTCGCCGCAACCACTTGTGAAACCAGGAGAGATTGAGCTTGAACCAGAGCAGGGAAAACAAACACTGGTGCAGCTGGATGAGGACGGACTGTGGGTGCGTTAGCAAAACATAGAGTGCCTGATACGTCCAGTGTAGAGACGTATGATGTTTGTATTTGGGTGCTCAGTTCTTTCTATCAATGGACGACTGCAGTATTGATACATCTGTCTGAACTTCTACCTTCCAGTTTGTCCTCTGCCTTAACATCAGTCTTTCAACACTGTTTCTTTCTTACTGATGAGATTAATTTTGTATTGGTTCAAGGTGGCAGTCCAGTTTTTTTTTTAAACTCTAAACCTGTGTTTATTCGCGCTGTTGTGCCCCAAAGAAGTGTTACTGTCGACTCCATGTGCCACTCTGTGCTGCTTCCTTCATACAAGAAACTACTGATGTTCACTCTATGCAGCAGTATGATGAGCAATATTAGCCTCCAGTGCACTGTATCCCATCAATCAAGTCATTATGCAGCAGACTTTCTGTCTTTCATTTAACAACTTCCTGAATTTGGGTGAAGATTTTGAACTACTCTGATGACAGGATATTTGGCTACAAGCTTCCACCTACCGTTGACTCATGAGGTGTATAGTTGTATAATTTAATTGTATTTTAGGGAAACAAAACCAAGTGAAAACCTTCCAGTATACACCAGTTACCAGTTAAGAGGTACACTTGTAAAAAATATTACTATAAGTACTCCTTGTGTATGTTTTTGTGGACAAACAAAGTGCATAAAGAATATGGATTATTTCAAGGATATTTGATTATTCCAGTCTGAAGGAATTGGTAACACTGTGTGTCCAATTCAGTATATAACACAAACCATATCATCAGAAAATACTTTCGAATTCACCAAATAGCTCAGACCAATGCAGCTTTAATACACAAATTTTAGGCCTCTACATTATGTTGTGTTTGATTGTGACAGTGGTGCTGTCATTTGTTTGGACGCCCATCAGCTTGTTCTCTAGTCTTGGGTTCGCAAAACAATTATAGCTTTAAATAAATATTTCAAACAAAATAAAAACTATATTTAATTTATTGTAAAAACTGAACAAACTAATAATGGAGACAGATTTTGTCTCAGTAATCATTTCAAAATTGGCCGAGAAGTTAACACAAGTTTTCATCCAGGTCTGCTCCGATCATCCACTGATGGATATAAACACTGTAAAGTTGTTGAATAGGAATAATGGCAGCTTCGCCACAGCACCCAAAGACTTGATGAGTTCAGGAAAAACACTGGAAATTGCTGAACGTAAAGCCGTTTTGTGTCGCTCTCGTTCTTTTTTGTGCCATGTGCTTTTCCTTTGCGAGCAATAAACTGCACTTTAAATGACTTTTTTTTTGTACCAGTAATTTGTCTAATGCCAACTGTCGGAGCATCAGCTGAATCCTGATCTATAATGCAGTTGAGTTTTGAATTAAAGCCTCTTATGGTTCATCCACACTGGTGTTTCCTCTTGTGCTTAATTAGGCCTCTTCTTTTTTTGCACCTGTTGCAGAACATACTCTCAGGTCCAGGCTTGATGTGGCCAGAGAAGGTCAGCAGCAGAAAATCCTGGAAAATGCGACCCCTCCCCCACGTTGCCTTGAAAAGCACAGGTGGAACTGATGACATCACTGCCTCCATTAAACATCCCAGTGAACAGTGAGGCAGTATGCAAAACACCAGGACGCTGAAACAGGCTCAGTGAAGCCGAATGCAGTCATCGTTAATGTTATTAACTGCACCTGTGCTTTTACGACATGTCTTCCGTGAACGGGGTCTCTTGGTGCGCGGTGACCTCATGTTGTTCCCGTCATGGCTCCGACCTGAGCGGAGATCTAATCAATGTAACTGAAAACACCTGGATGTGCAGGAGCTTTGATTCTGAGCTGTAGCACAAATCCATCCAACAAACACACACACTCTATCCTAATTGCTATAAGAGACTATGACCAACGTATACAACCGTTCTGGACAGTAACAGGAAATGATGTAAGACTTCATTTGAGTAAAACTCTGAAATGCCACAGCTCATTAAACCCAATGAAGAAGTGTTTTTCTCCACATACTTGTTTGTTTTTCTCGAGTTTTGGAGCTGCTCATTACCATCAATGGTTTGTTTTTATTGTATCCACATGTGAGCATCAGCATCAAACTCAAACATCAAGCAGAGGTAGTTTTCACTCTGAATTTTTGTTTCCACTAGTTTTCATTTGTCCACGACTCGTCGCCCTTCCTCGTCCACAGACTCCTCGTTGCATGTTACATCCTGTAGGTGCTTTAATTACCAGCATGGCTCCGGCTGACGTACCAGTTGATGGCAGCTCTGCAGCAGGGACGGCCATGATGGAAAAACCACCTCTGAGGGGCTGGTGTTTTCATTCACTCTGTGGAAACGGCTCACAATTCAAGGAAGCTCCATCTCTGAGCAGCCCCATTGTCTTAAATGGCAGTCGGCCCAAAGCTGCGCTGCTGTTTCCCCTCTTTCAACCACAACTCTGCCAGACCTGATGTGACCGAACCCGCCTGGCCGGGTCCAGCTCCGGGATCACCCAGCCGGGGTTATGACTCCCAGCATCCTCCGCTCCTCTCTCATACGAGGTTGTGTCAGATTTTTTCCTCTTCCGTCGCAGGAAGTCGGGGCATTACTGGCGTTAGACTTTCAGAGTTGATCTAGGAATTCTGTTTTTCAAGACTTTCAAATGGAGTTGAGAAAGCGGTGCAGAAAGGGGCGGGGCCTTCTTCCTGTGTTATTGTGCGCTTGTTTGAATTTGCATGTAATTTGTTAGGAATTTGCATCGTGCTGTGGTTTAGCCCCGGATTTTGCATCGAGTTAAAGTTCACTTGAGTCCTGCCTCGACTCCATCACACACACAACCTGTTTTACTCCTCAGCTCCATGCTGGCTCGTGATTGGCTGCGTGGTGTTGATTGGCTTGTGGTTCACCTCATCGACACCATGTGATGATTAACGGTTTTCCTGGTTCTCCTGTGGGAGCTGGATGATGCTGATTCCTAACAGCCCTCGATCACAGACAAGAGCAGCTTTGTCTTCCTTCCACTTATCCTCCTCTGAGTCTGAAGAGCCACCCGTCAGTTGTTTGGACACGGGTAACTCCACAGAGTGCTTAGAAGAGGCTGCAGACAGTCGTAGGAGAATCATGATCATGATCAAGATTCAATGTTGTCTTCAATTTTTTTATAAGGCGTTCGTTTAAAATACAGCATACATCATTATGTACAATTCATAGCTGTCAATCTAAGTGGCACCACTTTGATTGACAACTAGCCACTGACGGTCTAAAGGGCAGTGTTGGGAAAGTTCACTTTCTATATGAACTAGTTCAAAGTTCAGTTCAAACCTTTTAAAATGAACTAGTTCAGTTCATCGTTCATAATTCAAAATTGTGAACTAAAGTTCATGCTTCCCCAAAATGAACTATTTCGTTCTTTTTTAGTTCTTTTTTTTTTTTTTTTTTACGTTGCCACGAGCTACGAGCTAATTCCCGACTGCATGGGAATTAGTTTCTCAGTAAACGCATCCTCCTTCCTTGCACAAATGTGAATTGTGACGAGACTGACGACCGCTGATGACGAAGTTGGTAGAGCGACAGGCAGGACTTGCGGTTGCCAGATCGGGTGGTTATCCGCGACATTTTAATGGTCGTTTACCATGTGTTTTTACTGTTTTAGCTTGGTTTTTCGCCGAGGGCTCTTGAAATCTGGCACGAACGTAATCTGAACGAAATCAGAGTGCCGTTCAAGAAACAGCAGAATGAGTGCGTTCACAATTTAACGTTCATCAAGCAAAAATGAACGGGACGTTCACGTTCACCCAAAATATGAGTTTGTTCATGAACGAACGTTCTTTGAACGCGTTCGGGTACAACACTGCTAAAGGGCGTCACCCCGGCTAATTCTAGTCACTGAGTTTGGGAAAGAGATCGTCGTGGGGTTAGCCGGCTAGCAACGATATTTAGCATTTAACCTAGCTGGTTAGCCGTAGCTAGTTTGATTATTTGGAATAAAGCGGCTTTTTTCAGCCAATAGCGTTCATTCGACCCGCCTCAGCTCCGCCCTTGCTCCACCTCTTTGTCCATATTTGGAGTAACCGGAGGTAGGCTACCAAGATGGCTGCGCACTACGATTTGCTTCATTTTTGCTCTTCAGAAACCTATGGGTGACGTCACGGACACTACGTCCATATTTTATACAGTCTATGATGAAACCTCATGAATCGATGCCTAAAAAAAAGCCTCTTGTTGAGAAACTCTCCATAAATCGTACTCGCCCTCAGAATCCGTGTCACAAATCACAGTGGTAAACACATGAACGTCGTCTTCACCCACTGTAAGAGCCGTGAGTCAGAGTCACATGAGGAGAGATAAGAGATTAAATCAAGATGAGACTGTGTCAGTTATTTGGAATTTTCTGTTTCCACAGTTGAACAGCGGAGACGCATCGAACACAGAGACTGTTCACAGCCGAGCACCAGTCTGTCCCATGGTTTCATGCTTGGATTAAAACTCAGTGTCCTGTTGATCAGATCTCAGGACACGAGCAGATTTTGCTTCTTCCTTGCTCAATTGAAATAACCCGATCTTTATAGACAACACTGGCTGACCACTTCAGTGTTTTATGAGCAGTCTAAACACTGAATAAACACAGTTTTACAGTAAAGGCTGCAGAGGAGGATTACATGGAATCATATCTGAATTCTCTTATCACAATCACCGACAGCTGGCATCAGAGTGGAGATAATGCAGATGTGGGTTTTGTCAAGAAGCTCTAATTCTAAAGAGGAGACCAAACGTTCACTTCTTCTGTTCGTTCGTCAAATTGTTCTGACCAGGTTGAGGATTCAAATTCAAACTTTATTTTTAAAATTTTAATTTTTAAAACACAAACCTTTTAATACAGTCGTGCCACTATGGGGCGCCAAAGTCAGACATTTTCTAAACATTTTCTAAACATCATTTATATGCATTTATTATATAGCATTTTTATATATATCAACTTTTTATGCTTTTTACTTTCTAAGTTACTTTGACAGTAAAGATTTTACTTTAAAAACTCAGGACTCCTTCGGTCCATTGTGTGGGAGACTCGGATGGTTGCCAAAGAAAAGTTCAGGGAAGTGGCCGTGCCCTGCTCTTAAGCGGAGGTGGGGAAGTTAACCAGGCATGCATTTATAAAAGCAAAGCCTTTTCCCTTATAAAAGAGAACAATAAAAAGGATAAAGCCTAAACCTCATCTTGTTGCATCCTCTTCGCCTCGTAGTGAGTCAACCCGCTCCCTGAGACCAGAGGGCCAGAAACACCCCCTGGTACCTTCCCCTCAGATCCACAAGGAAGCCCATTAAAAACACAAAAAACAAACCTTGACAAGTGGCATGAAAGTGAGATTTGTAGATTTGTGCTTCGAGCAAACACCTGAAGAAGAAGATCGTCTCAGCTCACGTTGTCACTTCCTGTCCTGGCTGCAAATTCAAAACCGGCTATTATAGTTAAGAGCATGCTTCAGCTACTTGAGGAAGCAGCAGAGAGACAAAGAGTCACCTCGATCACATACCTGTAACAGTAGAAGCATAATGTCAGAGAGCAGTTCAGGCATGCAGAGAGACAGGAGGAGAGGTTCATTTAAAGTCACCAGATCAGAGATGCAGGAAGGAGAGACTTCAGCATCCCAGGTTAAACACTACGATGGAATCTGAAAAACGCTCCTGAACTGAGGAGGAACATCAGCATCTCGAAAGCTCCATAACTCACCACCCACATTCCTGCAGGAAGGGCGGAGGAAGTGAGCAGGAGCGATTCATTTTTGTGGAATGTCATTATGGAGGAGGCCTGGTACTGCAGGCCGTGATCCAGCTGACAGGAGCCGTCATGTTCAGTCAGACCGGTGCGTGTGCCAATCTGCATCTCAATCGGTGTCACTGTACTTTTCCAGCACGGAGGTGGACGACTGCCAAGGTCACGACAGCCCAAAAACAAAAATATCAAATAGACTTTCTGCAACATGATCAGCTGGATGTTTGCATTGATCTCAGAATCAGATTTATTGCCCAGCAGGTTTTCACATATTTGCCTTGGTATGAGGGTGATTAAGGGTCACATTAAACAAAGTAAGAGAAAAGAAAACAAGAAGAGTCAAAACTTAAATTTATAATTATTGTTCTGAGATGAAAAGTTGTTGATAAAGTCCACATTTTCTCTCTTCTTCTTCTTCATGTCCTTCTCCATTCATCTAAATCTTCTTCAGCGTTGCTTTTATTTTAACGTTTTGTAGTCAGACGACTGAGCCAGAGAAAGTTGAGGAAAAAGATGAGTGAGACAGTGAAAGTTGAGAATAATAAGGAACAAATGGCTCCCTCCAAAAAAAAGTGGACATTGAAAATAGAGCATTTAATCCGGAATGGACAGACTCATTTCAGAAAAGGGGAAATTCAAGTCTTTCCTCCCTTCATTTTATTTTTCTGAATTTATCTGAAGTTAAGCACTTCATTTGAGCATGCTCAATTTCCACATTGTATTTATTGTCTCTTATTTTGAAATGCAGCCCTACTTTTATTTAGTAAATGAGAGAACATTATACATATTGTCAGTCATACATTTAAGTTTAGTTCTATCTCAATTGACAATTAATATTGTCAAACACTTTTCAAATTGTCCTGAATTCATTTGATTTGACAGTCAGGTATTCAATACAGGCAGATATTGATACAACTACTAGACTACTTAAATATATATCACATAGAGACATTATGATCTTCCGGACCTTTGCTTTAAAAACTTTTCTCCGACTGGACCTCTTTAAATATTAGTTGAATACCCCTGCTCTACATCATCCTCTTCCTCCTCATGTTTTCAGAAAACACAGAAGAGCTTCGATGTGGATCATAATATTTTCACCCTTCAGCAGCATCACCTGCTTTCTGAAATGAGTTTCTTTCTCATACTCCCTGACCTCTCTCTCTCTCTCTCTCTCTCTCTCGGCCCAAAGGTTTGACAGATTGTCCGACCGAGTTGCCAGATCCGCGTTGATGTGTGGATCATATGGCAGCCAGATTTTCACTTTCTCCTTCGTGCTGATATCATCCTGAGCGAAGGCCAGCAGAACATACTGATCCCAGTTTGACGTCATCTGTCTCTCACTGTACCTGTTCACCAGCCTGGAGAAGTGTTAATGTTAACAGATATAAGGAGACATTCTGAAGAGGAACAGGAGGTTGACTTTATATCATTATATATGTCTTTATATATATATTTATATAAGAAGCAAGAAGAAGAATAAATATGGAATGAAGTCAGGAGAGAATTAAAGACAGGAGGAACAAAGGAAGACAAGGAAAGGAATTAAGGACATAGGGAAAAAATAAAGCAGGCAAGGAAACAAAGACAGGACTGAAGAAAATGAAGTGGATATAAAAGAGAGAAGTGCAATATTTTATAAGCTTATCTCAACTTCAATCTGTTGTCTGAGTCAACTCCACCTTTCACATCTAGTGAGTGATCAGAAACATGCAGCAGGTTCTGGTTCTGGTCCACCACATGAAAACTTTGATACGTCCAGTAGGGGTCGCTCTTCTCTGTGGACATGTGCTGTATAAATTAGAGCTTGCACTAAATGGGCCTGTAAAGTCTGCAGGAAGGATCTGAGGGTTTAAAGACGTCTGCATGTCAGCAGGCACCTGTTGAGGCCATCTCCATCTTTACAGCCCCGACTCCAACAATCCTGTCCTTCAGCTCATGTGTCTCCCTGCACCGACTTTCATTCTGTGTGAATGCAACTAGCAAGTCATTAAATCATTACAAACTCAGCACCCTAGCAAGCTCAGTTTTGATTCCAGGTTTCATCTTGTCAAACTGTTCCTGCAGTGACGTCTGTCTTCAAACAGAGAGGTGGCTCCGCCGATCGTTAATTAGTCCTTGATTGAAGAATCCAAACTATGCCGTCGAGCTGAAGCTGCACCGGCGGCAGCTCAGACAGGCCCAGACATCTTGATTGTGCTTCCTTCTGGAGGGGCAGATTAGTGATTAGGGATCATTATGGAGGATCTAACTTTTGATCCCTGCAGCAGCCAATGTCGAGTCGAGTCACGTTTTTTTGGCCAATCCAGCGTCTGGTTGGCTTTTATAGGACCGTGTCAGAAAAGGCTCCCAGGACAGGAAGTGCTCTCTGAGGAGCTGAGCTAAATTTGCCAAAGGAAGATAAAATCCCTGAATGTGTTAAAGGAGTAGTTCAACATTCTGTGTCTGTGAAGCAGCACTGTGTGTTAAGCCGGACGAGCCCGGCCCCGTCCACAGATAAAACCATCTGCCAACCAACACCTCTAAAGCAAACTCATTAACACGCTTTATCTGACTTCTTTAATCCACACACAAACAGAAATGTGACTGTATGGTTCTAAGTTGTAGTTCTGTTTCTTGGCTGATTTTCCTCAGTGGTTCTAAAAACACGATTTTATAACAAAGAAGAAAAAGAATCTCCTGAAGCACAGAGGACATTTCAGCATAGACGAGTGTGTAACACTGTTGAAAACACACCTCAGATGAAAACAAGCTCAGGCAGTGATAAAATAAATAACTTGCTAAAATCCTAGAAAAGCAAGTGAGTGACATGAGTTCAGTGTAAATCAATGCATCGGTTCTTTGTGTCAGTGTCACGTTTAGTTTCATCTACTGGCATCAAATTTTCATTCAACTTAGCTATAATAGATATGACACATCCACTTGCACTCTTAAAAATGAAGCTCGCTGAAGCACCAAAACGGCTTGGTTAGGTTTAGAAAAAGATGATGGTTTGGGGTAAAATACTTTAAATACCTCCTCAAAACGATCAGTGTTGACGCACAGCAACATTTCATGATTTTTTATGCCTCAAAAAAAAAAAGAACAGCAAAGTTATCTCTCCATTTTTCAGTATTTTGCAGCAGAATATTTGTTTGTCTGTGAAAGAACTTTAAGGCCGAATTGCCGACTGATTGTCAGAAATATTGACATGCAGCTTCATGTTGACAATAACAGATGGTTTTAGCAGCATTTTATTGACCTGAACCTCCTTTATGTTGACTCTGTGTCTCCTGGTTACTGTTTGCATTTCACGATAAGTTAATGAGTCAGTCTTACAGATGGTGATATTTGTTCCAGCTACACACACTGGCAGAGCTACACGCTGTGTTTACAGTCATCTCAAGTATGAATACAAACCTCTGTGCATTATTTCTACCACCGCTTCGCCGCACACGGAGCCACAGCTGAGATGAACATAAAGCGCCACTTTAAAAAAAGCCACATTTACAGTATCCTTGCACGACATCCTCGCGTTGAATAATTCTGCTCTGTTAAATCACAGCCGCACCAGCGACGCTGTCCTGACCGCCAGCATCGCCGCTGCAGCCAAACTTCTCATTACAAGTTTCCCTTTCCTGCCATTGTCAACCGCACTCTTCCTCTGCTCAGTGCTGTCGGCTGGAAAAAGCTGCAGCTGAACTCTGGCAGAGGTGATCAAGGCTGCGCTCAAGGTTACGCCATAAAATGATGACACGGTGGCGGTGACGCCGTGTTTGGAATCAAGGGCGAACAGCAGAATGGTGTCAAAGGTCACATGATCGAGCTTCTCATAATATATTCATATAGGTTTGACCTTCACATTCTGTTATCATGGTGGATTCTTAAATGTACTGTTCGATAACGGCAGCAGCCTCCTGAGAACAAAGGGGGCAGTATCCGCCCCTGAACGCACCATCGCTTTATGTGCATGACTCATTGCAACCATTCACACATTCGATGTCCTTATGTTCCCCGACACGGAATTTTTTATTCACTTCAAAAGAGCTTGAAAATCTGTGATCCTCATAAAAGCATTTCTTCTCATTGTAGCTCACAAGTATCACTAATTCCACCTTTGCACGAGTGTGTGAAACTACATAAAGAGAGACAGTGATGGGAAGGAAGCATCACTTCTTCATATGTAAAGAACTTTGAGCACAAACACAATGTGTTTATATCAAGCGGCAACCTCCGGCGCTGAAAAATGAAGCCAATGCGGAAGTGCAAAAAAGCTGCAGTTCCTCCAATAACCACTAGAGCAGGCCGCAGAAGGGAGTCAATTACATTTGAGCCCCATGTTAAAATGCAAATTTTTTTGTAAGGCGTTCATTTAAAATATACAGCATACATCATTATGCACAATTCATAGCTGTCAATCTAAGTGGCACCACTTTGATTGACAACTAGCCACTGACGGTCTAAAGGGCGTCACCCCGGCTAAT
>JBBMOC010000105.1:109649-147407 GCA_037975185.1 Centropyge bicolor | reverse complement strand
TGTGCATAATGATGTATGCTGTATATTTTAAACGAACGCCTTATAAAAAAATTCGCCGCCCCCCCCCAGAGTTGTCATGGAGTAGAAAAACAGCTTATGAGACTAGAGCCATGTTTTGAACCCGGCTGTAAATATGTTTTTTTTCTGTCGTAAAATCGGACATGGGGCTCAAATGTAATTGACTCCCTTCTGCGGCCTGCTCTAGTGGTTATTCGAGGAACTGCAGCTTTTTTGCACTTCCTCATTGGCTTCATTTTTCAGCGGCGGAGGTTGCCGCTTGGCAGATCTCTGTGAAAGTTCATCAGTCTGGCTGTGAAACAGACATCAGGGTCATTCTGCGTTCTTGCGTACTCTCATGCACTTTTGACTCTTTTGCAAAACCAACAGCAAAATTTCAAAATAAAACCCTGCAGACAGGAGATGGATGAAGCTCCTGGAGGTTTGTTGCAATCAGGGATACATGAGATCTGTGACCTGGCGAACAAAGTCATTCACAAGAAACCAGTGGTGAAAGAAGTACTCCTTTACTTCAGTAAAAGTATTAATACCACAATAAAAAATAGTCAGTTACAATAAGTGGATACTTAATGTGTCTTTTGAGCATCGTGCGTGTGAGCATTCAGAGGATGTTCCTTGTCAGCCAGACACCGTGAAACACTGAAATATTCCAGTTTACCTTCAGGACAGGAAGTGGACACAAAAACATGAACACCTGGAAAACTTACTGTAAACGAGTTTAACAGCTTTGCAACAAACTCCCGCTTTGTGACGCCTGTGCTGTTGCATGTTTAGGATGATGTATTTTGCATGAATGTGAAAGAGAGATTTTCATTCCTGAGGCTGTGTTTTGCCTCATTATTGTATCATATAATGCTCATATTGCATCTGGTCACTGAGCCAATAAGAGGCTGCAATAATAAAGTGGAACAAACATCATGCCAATTATTTAATTATTATCATGATTGTACTTAGTATCAGTGTTTATTTTCTTGGCTATAAGAGGAAGTCTTGATCTGATGTGAAAGGTCAGAGGTCGTCCAGCACTAATGCAAACATCCTCTGGGACCCAGGTGTTAGTCACTGAGATATTTAGACTCGAGCTGATGTCATGAGGTCGCCACAGTCATCAGTCTTCCTCCTCTGGGGACTCTGTTGTGTATCTATGTCATTTCACCTCAATCTTGCCAGTGTTTGTTTAAATATCTCGTTCTGCTCCAAACATTTGGACACACTGACCAACATCTGCGTCCTTATTAGGCTCTGCCACCGCCCGGGCGAAAATCTTTTTATAATCTCATCACGGCGTCGGCATCCAAACTGTAACACGAACCGAAGGCAATAACTTCCCCTGCTGCTCCCTCTCCACACGCTCTGGTGTCAGCGCCATGCTCCGTCCCCGCCTCAGCCTCAGGCCAGCTCTCCTCTCTCTGAATGCCTGTCTGTCAGAACCCCTCTCTGTGTGTTAATCCAGGGCTATTGTGGCGTTGGCCAGGGATCGCCCTCGTCGCCCCGATCTCCCAGCATCCCTCTGTTCGGCCTGCTGTGTGTTTCTGCTTTGCTGTCACTCACTTTCCTGGCCTACTTTGTGAGTGTGTGTGTGTGTTGCGTCCAGGCTCCGGCGTCTAAACAAAGCAGGGTGTTGTTTACAGGCTGGCTCTCAATAGGTCGGACCTGCCGCATCAACACATGACATGCAAAGTGCAGAGGGCTGCAGGCAGGTAGATATTTGCTCAGACAAACATTTTGCATAGAGGAAGCTGATCTGGAGGGAGAAACTTTTCCTGCTTGGGTTAAAATTCAAACCAAAGACCTGCAGTTTTTCTGACTCTGTGATCATGTATGATAAGAGCAGTGAGTGAGAGAGGAGGAAGCTGATCTGACACAGGCTCCAAACAACTCGACACAGAAATGTCATCGAGCCAGTTATCTCAGCTTGGTGAACCTATCTGAGAAGTTCAAAGAGGCCGAACTTTTTTTTCCTTGTTCAGTTTGTTGATTGACATGAATAAATAAAGATGTCACTGCAGTTCAGGTTCTTCACTGGTCACATGTGTGGATGCTGATGTTGTTGTCTTTGCAGTTCGGCAGTTTGAAAACCTGTCGTCTGAAGGTTCTTCATCATGTTTGTATTTGCAGTCTTGGAGGCAAAAAGTGCATTAAAGTAACTACAACAGGACATTTATCCACAGCAGTTTATCTTTGTCCATTTGAAGAAATCTTTTCAGGGTTAAATTCAGCCCTTCTTGAATGTAGTAAAGAAACATCCAATTTTCCACTGCTCCCTTTTCTTGTGGTGCTTGTAAATAACTTGTCCCACTCCCATTATCCCACAATGCTTTGAGAAGCAATTTACTTATATTCATTGTTTTCATTTTGGAAGAATTTTATACCATTTTATTTCAGAGGGAGATGTTGCACTTCATCTGACGGCTGCAGTCATGAGTTGTTTGTTTGTTTGTTTGTTTGTTTGTTTGGGGGTTTAAACTCAAACAAACACTCAGGAAAAGTTAAACATCACTTTGACATTTTGACATTAGGTTCGTAAAGAGATTGAGAAGATGTTGACATATATCCACACTGTGCTCGTTCACATTTCTATACAATAAATACACAGCTTTATTTTCAGACATATTTCTATAACATAATAATAATTCCTCATGTTGACAAACATAAACAAACAGTATATGTTGCTGAGGGTGATGGTGAAACAGCGGCTGCCTGACGAACATGTCTTCCTGTTGTGCTTCATGTTTCCAGGAGCTGCAGTTATTCTAACAATGTTGGCTGCTGAGTTCACAGATATAAATCCACACAGACCTGAAGGAGCATTTGTGGTAAATCAACTCAACAGGTAGAACAGTGAGTTCAGCTGCAGCAGCAACAATAACCAGGCTTTTATGGCTGCAGAGTGTTGGTGGGTAAACATGTGGCTGGAAACTGTGAACTGAGGTTTTTTTAAGTAAAGGTGGTTGCATTTTCCAAAACACCACTGTTTATGTGTGAGAGAGACATTTTGCACAAGCAGATTTTAAAAGATCAGTTTTGGTTGTAAAAATAAAAAAAAATAGCCCTGAGGTTTGTGCGCGTGCTTTGTCACATGGCTGCAGAGGGCTGGCTGGTGCCAACAAACCCTGAGGACTCCTGGGTCTCCACGGTTCATGTCTGGAGGCCAGTGCGCCGCGCAGGGGTGTCAGCCATCTCTGACTGGTCCGGGGAAGTGACTGTGAGCATGCTGTGTCTGTGTCTCCAGCCTGAGCTGCTCTCCACGCGGGGCGGGGTAGGAGCTCAGTCCGGCGAAGAGCGCACCGCCGCCAGCTGCTCTCTCCTGCTCCGCGCGCCGACACACTGACTCCGCAACATGGGTCTGGAGAAGGAGAAGTCGGACACCAGCATTATTATGGACGAAGATGAGTTCAACAGATCCATAGAGCCCATTCTGTCCAAGAAGGGGAGGGTGTTTCCAGAGGAGCCGGACCGAGATCCGAACGACATCAACGCGCATTTGAAGGTAAAGTCTGCGCGTAAAAGCTGCTTGAAAGTGAAACCACATAAACAATCTGTTGGTTGAAAGTGATTTATCTTCAGTCAGCAACTTTAATAACCATGTTTTCATGTAATACACTGATGTGGCGAGCTGCAGAGTGAACACCTGAGAGCCGCAGCCTGTGCGTAAAACACCTCCAGCTGCTCGTCTCCAAACCCTCATAGGTTGTTTTTTTTTAACTCGTGTGATCTTGACAGGTCGGTTTTGAAGATGTCATCGCGGAGCCCATCTCCTCTCACAGCTTCGACAAGGTGTGGATAGGAAGCCACGCCGTGTTCGAGCTGATCAAGTTCATCTTCTACCGGCTGCTCACCACGCTGCTGGCCGTGCCCCTGGCCCTCATCCTGGGGGTGGCCTTCGGGGTGCTCAGCTGCATCCACATCTGGTAGGAACCAGCTGCACACACATGCAAGAAATAATGTATTTTATTAAGACATTATTGCAGAAACATCATGTTAGAGTGATGCCATCATGCAGAAAATGCTCTTTAATATTGTAAAACTTATTATAAGACCTCCAGAAATATATTGAAGTAAAGCAGAAGATGTAAAGCTCTGAAATAAAAGTCAGTGCAAACACATTCAAACTTCCAATGTGAAGGTTATATAAGTATTAAAATCTGTTAAACACCATTAAACTATGAGTATATGACTTGTTCTGAGCACAGTTTAAAGGGCTGTGGGAACATTCTCCTCTCGCCTCCTCGCTTGTTCCAGCTCTTTAGACAAACATTGACACAAGTTATTTTTAAAGTTAACGTCACATTCAATTTGACGGCGATGTGTTTTTATACTGTTATTTGGATAATTATGTCACGCATGTGTCGGCCATATGCACCTGTTAACACCAGGTGCCTCCGGGCTGTCGAGCGAATCGTGGGGTACGTGCATGACCACGACTCCAAAGACTCCATTTATTAAGCTGGTGAAACAACAGTTTGGGTTGTGAGGTAATAAAGTGGAAAGTTGGGAGGAATGTCGAGTTCCACCGGTAGTGGAAAATAAAAACGCCCCGTGCCCTTTCGCAGGGTAGCTGGCGTTCCCACAGCCACACACAGGCCTGTGTAGAGATCAGAGTGAGACATTCTTCAGATGCAGGGAGTCACTTTGGCGTGACCTTTCACCCAGGTGAGGTCACGAGCTCCCGATGATTCCATCACTGCAGTGTGTGAGGGAGGTGTTCGTCAATAGAGGGTCGAGCGCTGGTCAATACGTGTGGAATGTCAGGAAGGGAGCTCTCACAGAGGGACGCCGCTTCAAAGGAGCTCACAGCACCTTTTATTTTATGTAATACACTGGAGTCACAAGCTGCAGGGATGGAACAACATGTAGGTCTTTATAGAGCTGGGAACAATAACAGGAGCTGATGACACAGATGTTGATTTAAAGCTGATAGAAAAACAACCCTCTGACTGACAAACCAAAACATATTCAACAACATTCAAATCTGGATTGTGCCTTCATTAGAAATACTGTATTCTTATATCTAAATTATTGAAAAGACAAACTGGAGCATCAACACAGCATCTCGAAAACAGACAGTGCAGAAGTTTAACTACGTGTCTGTTAATAGAGCAAACTGCAGCATCATCGAGCTTCATACTTAAAATATGGAGCAATAGATCTTGAGTTTAGTCACAGGGACAGAAGTTTGAGTTTAAGCAACACAGTCTCACTCCCAGCGCGTCAAAAAAACAACGCTTGCTCAGGGCATTTTAGCTTCGGTTTCTGACAGACATGGTCTCCCCGAGCATCCTAATCAGACCCAGTGGTTTAGGGTTTTGTTAAGAAATATCTCGTGTATCATTGTAAAATCGCGGCTAACGTGAAACCTGACAGACAGAAGAGAACTCCCAAGTGTCAGAGTCACCGTTATCCAATGGGATCGATGCTCAAAGAGTCACAAAACGCCACAGTCGGGTTAACACTGAAGTGAGATAGAGGCCTGCTGTGTCTGATCAGGACTCTGGGGGAGACACTGGGAGTGAGACTGTGTTGGTTTAAGACACAAGCTCTAGATAGAAAGGTCAAAGATAGGTCGTTAGTCTGGGCTGATTATTGCTGATTATTTTCTGGAAGCATCATGTCTGAGACCTCTTTCTCCACCTTGCTCTTCCAGGCTGGTGATGCCGGCCATCCAGAGCTTCCTGATGCTCCTGCCGTCGTTCAAGGTGGTGTGGAGGAGCCTGATGGACATGTTCGTGAGCCCGCTCTTCCACAGCATGGGGAAGTGCCTGTCCTCCGTTCAAGTGAAGACCATGGAGAACTGACGCAGACGCCTCTCCGTCCTCGGGAGGACACGCAGGACGGACTGGAGTCGAAGATAAAACGAGTGGCTGATGCTTGTAGTTGAACACATGAGCTGTTTATAAAGTGAAATAGGAACGAGTCCTGCACCAAGTGCTCGTCACCATAGATACACACAAGAAGCACAGAAACAATAGGCTTAGTAATTTGATCATTTAATCTGCGAATCAACAAACTCCTGCACGTGCTCATTCCTGCTTCATTAGTCACATGACCAGAGCGAATTAATCGACTTTATGAAAAGCTCATGTGCGTCACCAAAAATGGAGTTGTTCTGCTGATTGCGACCAAAAAAAAAAAAAAAAATTCTTGTCATTCCATTTTGTGGCAGAGAGAATCGTGGAGGAGTGAGACGTCTGCTGACTTGCTGAGAGGTGTAATATTTCTGCTTTTTTTATATATTGTCTTGTATATATTGCAAAATAATTCAGCTAGAAGTTGAATGTCATGAACTGAGTCTTATTAATATTAAATGCTAAGATGCAGCTTGTTGCACATTTTCAGGCTTGTTTTAGTTTTGACTGCTGTGTTCTGCAGGAACATCGGGTATTGGCTTTTACATGACCTGAGCTGCAGAGTTTAACACGTTACTGGACTATGTCAGAAACAGGATTGGATATCAGAGAGGTGGCTTTCTAATGTATTATTTATTCAAGGATAAATTCTTGATTGGCAAACACTGACATCAGGCTGACTCATTATGTTGTGGTGCAGGCGTGCCGACGGCTGAGACTCCGGTACATCCATGTTTAACTGGCAGGTGCTTTCTACCTTTGCTGCAGTGGATTTGATAAAATCAATTTATAGAAGGCAACTTAGAGACGAGTTCTGGAGCTTGAGTGTCAGGTACATGTTACTGATTTGTGTATTCTGGAGATTTCAGTTTTTCTTACTGTGCGGTTTGATTTTCTCGTTACTGAAGCGCCTCTGATCAACATGTCAGCAAATCCATTAGACACAAAGCAACACCAGCTTTGGTTTCACTGCTGGACGTGTCACTTTCATTAGAAGCTAATTGCTAAGCTAATTGTAGGTGGTGTCGTGGGTGAAAACAGCCGCCTGCTGCTTCTTGAAACGAGGTCGATGAGAGTTGGAACCCTGCAGCAAATAAGACCAAAACAATGTGCTAAAAGGGGCTGAGAAGCTGCAGATAATTCTCCCTCACTCTTTCAGATTACAGCATTTCATTTGATCCATTGTGAATATAAAATCTATTGATTAAGCTGTTGAATGCAATACGGCCATCAAGTGGGATTATAGCTGTAAATAACACTTACATTTGTGTTTTCAACAATACAAATTTCAAGATTACGCTTCAAGTTTGCAAGCTAACCCGCCAAACTTCTAAACTGGCAACAGATTCATCATCAGACAAAGACGCTGTTTGACGTGATGTTTTGTTTCCGGCTGACAGACGAAGGTCGGCCGGCTCTCTTTAATCCTTCCACTGATGCTCGAAGCTGCCAGACAGTTTGCTCGTGTTCAGGTTTCCAGCTCTCAGAGGGAAGTCAAGGTTGGGTTGTGCAATAGTGGGAGACACAGGTGAGCGGCTTCAGCGACCTCGGCTCAGCAAATCTTCAAAAATAAAACAAATGAATCATAACGTGAGGAGCATCTGTCAGTAAAAAATGCTTTTATTTGTTTGCATTTTTGCTCATTTTTAACTGTTTCTACTTTTTGCTTCAACAACTCAAATTTGCTCTTCACGACCAGAATAAAGACTTTTTCCTCCAGCTGATGTTTCTGTGTGGTTTCTTCTCCTGTCACTGGAGATGAGTGTGGTCGGGACGTGCAGCTGCCAGACAGCTCTCGTAAATCTCTTTGCTGAGATTGCATAAGACACTTTCCTGTACAGAGACGAGCTGTGGGTCGATGGAACAAGACCCGAGGCTTCGCTGTGAGACCTGCAGGCCTGCACAGCCTCTCCACCTGTGACACTCACATCTCAGTCTGCAGGAGTTTATTTCTTTAGGTTTGTGATGCTTCATACTCCATGTGTTAACAGTGCTTTGATAGTGATATTACATATTAATACTATTTACTTCAACCATTACTCTGCTGCGGTCTCCCTCAGCAGTAAATGGCTGCTGTCACCTTCAGCAGTTTGAAGGTGTTGAAGGTTTTGTTTTCTGACTTCAGCATCTCAGGGAAACAGTTTTTCTTCTTCTTTGTTTGTTTCTTAAATGAACAAACCCAACCAGGGTTCACATCTCGACTTTAAACATCTACCAAACAGGAAACACAGGAAAGATAATCATGCTGCCTGAGAGGATGAACTGAGGGCAACATTCCCCATTTGTCAATGTTAACTGTCATTTTGAAATTTAAAAAATTTACTTGACACTGGAACATTTACAGCAACATGTCAGTCACAATCCAAACCATGACCTCTGACCTGCAGCTGCATGCTGATAAATAACATTAATAATAAATATACCATCATTTACAATAAGACATTGTAATCGATTACTTTTTTGTAACTGCAATAACTACAGCTCCCAAACATTCTGCTATAAATAAACCCATTACAAGTGCTCCAGCTGATGATAAATCTACAAACCTCCTGATGATCAACACAGCATCAGTTTATAATCTGACCTTTGACCTCTGTCCGTCCTTTTGACTGGCAGAACTTCCACAAGAAAACACTAATGGTATTTTCTACCACCACTACTTTCTGTACTGTTTAACTACTGTAGTAATTCACTGCTAACATGTGATTGTTGATGAGGTGACGGCTTCTTCTCTCTGTCACTGCTGTTATTCCCACTGTGTTACTTCACTTTACTCAGTGTTGCCTTTGTTGCTATATTACTGTTTTGAACACACACACCTCTCATCTATCTAACATCTATAATAGTTGGAGCTAAACATAGCACCAGTGTTCAATCATATCCTGTGTGTGTAAATACACAGCTTCAGTCCCGTCTCCTGGAAATTACAAGTGCAGGACTGTGACACCGGAGTCCAGAGTTCACGTCTAAACTCTACTCCACTGGTTCAGACTGCAACAGCAGTTTGGTGACGGTTTGGGAAAGATGGTGATTGTGGTTAAATGTTAATAAAATGTCTCTCTATAAAACAGATCATGATCTTTCACTAACTCTAATTGTAAAATACAAAAACAATGTGTATTGCAATCTTTTCAGGGATCATTTCATTTTTTCATTCATAAGTTCACTATGAATATATTTGCTACTTAAGAACATTTTCTCATGTTAACAGAAAATGTGATTTGTAATTCTCTCAAAATGTCTCTGCTGTTGTAAGTTAGTTGTATATAAATGTAATTTCCAGGAGACAAAGGTGCAAATTCATGATATCGGCTCTTACTTTGTTTCTAAGAATGAATCCAGTCTGAGTCTGTATCCTGCTGTATCGACTCATTGTCATGTCTTTAAAGATGAATTTGATGTCACTCTTGAGCTTTCGAGGTCAAAGGTCATCCTGATGCTGAACATTCACTGGGATCACTCAGCTTTTCCAGCTCCGTCCTCCAGACTGAAAACACCAAAAGCACAGAATCTGCTGTTTAACAACCTGTTTATTCTCAGCTCTGACAGACAGGTTTGCATGTTTTTCATATTCTGATCATAAAAACCTAAAGTGCCTCAGTCTGAAAATTCCCACAGATCCAGTTCTGCTGTAATTCTCTCTCATTATAAAGTGATGTG
Source organism: Centropyge bicolor (assembly GCA_037975185.1). NCBI lineage: Eukaryota > Metazoa > Chordata > Actinopteri > Pomacanthidae > Centropyge > Centropyge bicolor. Next base: position 137,883 of record JBBMOC010000105.1, on the reverse strand, counting down.
TGGTTGTGGCCTCGGGAAACTGCACATTGTGATCCTGTAGTTCATCTGGGGTCAAGTGAACTTTGACGTCAAATGATTCCATCTTTATTTTTCCTCAAATTTGAATCCTGGAAGCTTTTCATATAATGCAAAAAAAATATTTCTCATGCAGTAAAACTGTTGCTGAACTCAAAGAAAAGTAGAGTAGATCAGTTTATATATAGAGCATCTTTCCAGAGCAGATGTTTGCATCAAAAGCAGCAGATGCAGAAATGAACAAACAGGAAAACAATGAGAATCTCGAACCTTCTCAGCTTCTGTTTATGTGAAGGAGAAGAATGACGGACACAGAGCCAAAGCATGGCTCGGTTCAACCTCTATTAGACACAAAGGTTAAAGGGCAGAATGTTGACGATCTGAAACAAAGGCTGTCAAAGCTACAGGAAACATAAAGTAGATTATCAGAGAAAAAGTGTTGAACACAAAGAGAATCTCACCATGACGAGTTAACAGCTCAACTATTGGCTTCGAATGATGATTTTTTTAAATAATACAATGCTATAATCCTACACTATATTTCACACTGAATTATACCTATAATATTGAGATGAGCTGTAAACTGTTGATATGAACAACTCGGGGGTTTCCAGGTTATTAATAATCCTTTTGACAGGTTTTCAGGATGACGCTTGCTTTTTGACCACATTCTGTTTGTTACCAACTCACTGACATCGACAGCTGCAGACTCATAGGATTTTTTTTTTTTTACTTTGAAGAAGACTTGCATAATTAACATTTATGACTGCAGACTCTGTGGCGTATTAGAACTCGAAAACCTCGTGAGTGCTTTTTATTCTGCCAACATATTTTCAATACTGTTCCTCATGCCAGGAAGAAACGTCAGCAGTGAGAGAACAACATAAGATAAGACAAAACTTTATTCGTCCGACAGTGGGGAAATTCACATATCACAGCAGCAAGGATAGAAAGAACAAATAACGGGCTAAAAAAAAGAAGATATTAACAAATTTACATGATTTATTTACAGTTGCAAATATATATATGAAATATATGACCATCCTCATGGCAAGAACAACACAGTGATTAATCCAGCGAACTTATACATAAGATAAGATAAGATAAGATGAGATAGAACTTTATTAATGATGAATCCTTAATTAATCCTGTTTGTTCCGGAAAACACCGGAACAACAGACCATCCTAAAGATAAGTTCAGTTACAGATGTGGATGAACATATTAAAAGTAATGATGGCAAGTGATATTACACTTGACATAAGAAGTACAATAAGAAGTAATATACTTTAATATACTGTCAGCTATAAAAAGATAAGGCATCATTACATCACCAGCATAAGTTGTTTTTAGGATCACTTTAGATACAACTTATAAGCTATTATCCACACAGTCTTATTAGAAAGTGCTAACGGAATATCTTAGCTACCAAAGGAAAAGTTGTTCACCAATAAAATGCTCAATAGAATCCACAAGCTGCGTGCATAAAAGCCACAGTCTAAGAGATGTGAAAACAAGCTGTTATTGGGTGCAAGCTAGTTCATGTGTTCATGGCCCTCCCTTCAGACACACCCAGAAAAAGCTCCAGTCATATCCAGTGGCTAAAAAAAGCTGAGCTCCAAGGTGAGCTGAGATAAGAATGTAAACAAACCAGAGTGGCCAGCATGACTCCCCAACTCCAGCTGGACCAGACCTGCCTCATCAAAGCTGTGAATATTAGCAGCATGTAAACTTATTTTCTTAAGGGTGGATGAAGCAAGTGACAAATGAAATATCTGAATGAATTCTAACTGACTCTAAAAGCTTTTTAATTTCTGGTGTAGTTTTCTCGCTCTCTTCTGCAGCCACACATCTTCTAACCGCTGGACTTTGCTCTCCCTCAGGCTGAGGTATGGCACGTCTCCACACCTTGCCATTCCCAATTAACGCCCACATTTCACCGAACAAAAAGGTTCCTATGCTCCTGCCTTGATCCCCAAATAAAGTAATTCCACACCGGTTCCAACACACCCCTCTTTTTTTTTTGCTTTGGGATCACGTCAGTCTCTCCTCCAGCAGGTGACGAGGAAGCGCCGGAGGATCCCCCCTTCTCTCAGCTCCTCATTCAATTCTGCTCACGTTCACGCGAAGAGCCGGAGTGTAAATCACAGCACAGGTTCCTGAGAGGACTCTCACTGTGTCTCCACGCCTCCTGCTCCGCGTCCAATATTGTCCCCTCGTCTGTTTCTCCGCGCGCTTCTGCTCCAACCCGAGGACGGCATGACAGGACTGAAGGACGGCGACACAGAGGAGGTATGGCTGCTCACGCGCTTCTGTTCTGTGGGTGAAGGTTTTTGAGAGTTTTCTTCCCGGAGGAGATTTTTGCTTTCACGAAGGCAGGTTTTTCCATCTCCAGTGCGTCTCCATCCTTATCATTCTCTCTGGCACCTACTCATGAAATCCTCTCCCACACACGCTGAAGGAATGTGAAGGACCTTTGAGTGTACATTAGCAAGTGGGTGTGAGATTTTACCAGCTTTTTCCTTTTTTTAACACAACAACCGATTATTGGTTTTACGTGCGTTCTCGTGCGTAAAAGCGCAAAAGAGAGGAAATCCAAAACTTTTTTTCCAACAGATTTTACTCATAAATCACGTACATGCTTGAACACAAATGAAGCCATGTGATTGTGAGATTAAATGAGATTGTGTTTGAAACAATCAGGGCGGACAGAGTCAGGCTGACGGGACCAAATGCGCTTTTACGCACGCTTTACGCACAAGGTTTTTAAAGCTTTTTGAACACGGAAACCCAACTTACTTTGCTTAAATGTGTTCATATAGTCACAAGTTAGATTGTGAATATATCTTATAGTCAGTATTTGTTCAATATGATCCAAAATATGTTCAGAAAAAGCCTAAAAGAGAATTATTTACCAGTGGGAATGTGCGCTCTGACGCACCGTGCCCACAGCTTGGATCTGGGGTATTGGGTTTCTGGCCGGGTGGTGAGGACCCCTTGCGGCTGGATTGAGGGGTGTGGTGCTTCACTTTCTATTCATTTAAACCCATCCCTGTTTGTGGGGCAGGCTGGTAACGCGCAGCTCCAGCCTCACTGCTCACTCTCCCTCCTCCTCTTCACTCCTCTCCTTCTCTCTCTTGCCTCCTCCGGCTCCTGACAGGAGTTTCTGCAGTCGCCCTTCATCCGAAAACAAGGGAACATATACAAGCCCAACAACAAAGACATGGACAACGACAGTCTGAACGAGAAGACCATGGAGGACGTCCACACCAAAGAGATCGACCTGGTCAACCGGGACCCGAAGCAGATAAACGACGACGTTGTCAAGGTGAGTGGAACCTGGAGGGAACTTTTCAGCTCCACACTTGGGTTGAATTGTGCAGCTGTTGAGAGCTTTATCTCTTTTTGTTGGCGCTCAGCTTTATTTGAATAGCTGTTGCAGAGTTTGCACTTTGCCTCTGTAATCACTGTGAACTGACAGAAACGGAGCCAAAGTGCAGGAGCTGTCAGGTTGCTCTTCTTTTTGCGCACTGCACTGGCGCCGTGCTTCCAGCAGGGTTCCCCCTCACTGACTTTCCCCTATTAGGAAGAAGCTTTGCACAGGCATTAAAGCTCATTTGAGAGGATACAATGGCAAAGCTGTCCACATGAGTTGAGACTTAGCTGGACATCCTTGCTCCAGCAGAGGAAACATTACGAATTTCCTGTTGTTGGAACACACGTTTCCCACAGTCCTCGCTGCACACGCCTCAGTGCTGGGGAGGGAGAATTCTTTCCATCAGAGAGCAGCTTGACAGCCAGAGCAGAGGAGCCACCTGAGGCGTCTGCAGGGGAGCAGCAGCTGTCCGAGGCCGGGACGCTCTCCTCTGCAGCTGGGTGGGGGGGTCACACGGTTCCCTGCGTGGGGCAGGAGGGGTCAGATCTTTGAAATGCCTCAACTCTGCCTTGTTAAAACAGGGAAACACCCAAGTAGCTGGTTGGTCTGAGGGGATATCCCTCATCTCTCCTCCCTCCTTTCCTCCCATTCTACTCCTCTCTCTCTCCCTCCCTCCTCCTCCTCCACTCCACATGCCTGCAGTTGCGTCAGAGGAGCAAATATTCATGTGCTGCTTTTATTGGCTGCTGTCAGTTTCCAAATGATAACTGACAGATCCTGGTCCTGATCCTGGTCCTGATCCTGATCCTTAGATAACCTCTCACCCTTATCATGATTCTGTGAATGAATTCAATGCAGCTTTACTGGTTTTGATCAAACATGTTGTCAAAGTAAACATAAATGAGAAGAAAAGCACATGTGAGATTCATGTTTTCATGAGTTTTCATCACATGTGAAATATCTGAAAATCACATGTTCGTATAACTTTTATCACTTGTGAAACTGCCTGAAAAGCACATGTGCCAATATGTAATTTTTCCCATGTGACCTGCTGCTTCACATCTGATAAATTCACATGTGTTTTTTAGTAAGAAGATACATTTGGTGTCTATGAGCAGCAGGTCTCCGTCCTCCAGCTCTGACACATGAACAGTTTCACCAAATCCAGTTTGAATAAGCAAAGGCTGAAATTTTCTTTCCAACTTTTTTCCAACTTTTGGATATTCTATAAGCAACTGAACTTCAGCCTCTGCTCGTCCTCTCCTCTGCTCCTCTCTCTCCACGTCTTCCTCCGCTCTCTGCTCTCTCTCCCTCCCAGCTCTCCTCCGCTGTGACAGTGACTCAGAGTCTCCTTCCATGCAGTCTCAGAATAGAAAGCAGCTTTATGACTATCCCGCCTCTCTCCAATCAACTCAACAGAAATTACAGTATCTGAACTCACATGTGCGTGCACTGTAAAAAAATCAAACTGCTGGAAGGAGCCGTGACCAGTGGTGGGAAGTAAAGAAGTACTTAAGTACAAGTCTGAGGTATTTTTACTTGATTTAAGTATTTTAATGTCATGGGATTTTATGCCAAATTCACCTGTTTACAGATAAGGGGGGGGGGGTTGCACTGAAATTGGCAACTTTAGCACTGATGACAGAACAGAATTCCCAAGACACTCATGAGGTGTCTCTACCTGCAACCAGCAGCTTTCATTCCTGACCTGACAGATGCTTGTTAAGAAGCCTATTAATCATAGTCTGTCAAAAGTGAAAGTAGTGAAATGGAATGATTAAAACAACATGCATGTATTTCATGTGACAATCTGAGTCGCTGCCAAATAATTCTTTGAGCCGTCATTGACCTGTGGGCTGCACGTAGAGAAGCTATGATTAAAATCCTTTGATAATAATGCTTCATAAAGGTTGTGTTTCGAATGCAGGACTTTTACTTTTAATGGGGTATTTTCACATTGTGCTATTGTTGGATCCTTCATCCATCACTGCTCTCAACTGTTTGGAAAAAACAGACGAAATCACTTCATACAATTAAATGAACAATATTTCAAGGAACCTGGAGATGCTCGCCGCCTCCGTCTGGGGCTCAGAATGAACGGATGAGCGTGTAGTTTTTACAGTGCATCGTATCCTCTGAGGTGCTCTGAGGTCAACGAGAACGTTCTGCCAAGTGCGAGTGTTTGGTGCACCCCAATGAAACAGCACAAGCAGGGAATCCCTTCCAGCAAGCCTCGCTCTGCAATCCACCGCGACCACACGCCCCCACATACAGCACTCACACGTTAATGTGTGCGCTCGAACACACACACACACACACACTATATGCTCATAATCAAAGGACTACATGCTGTTCCCCTGTAGCTGCTGCAGCTGGCCTCAATCACCTGGCCACATCAAATGAGCTCCGTCACTGACATGCATGTGGAGGAGAGCGTTCGCCTCTGGAGGGTTTGTGGCTCTTTATATAGCAGAGAGGAGGAGGAGTCATGGAGGAAAAATGCCTCCACTGGAGACAGTTTCTAAGAGGGAGTTGTGAGAAGTCTGAAGTCCGACGGTAGATCCGAAGTCCTGAGGGACAAAGTGAGAGAATGACACACGTCCTCTGGGACTGTGAAGGCTGTGATTGGTTGACTCTTGATCATCCTGCTTGATTGAATTAAGAAAATCCTATACTTCCAGTTTGTGTACTTTTATCACAGATACACACTCCAGAGACATCTAGTGCTCAGGAAACTCTTTCAACCTCAAAGTGCAATGAGATTCGTTTTGATCCAAATTTCATGCAAATTTAACAAAACCATAGATATGACTCCTGTCTTAAATTAAAACTTCAGCTAATGAGCTAATATGTTAATTAATTGATTCATTCAGAACTTTAATATGAGATAATGATACAAACCTGCAGCCACTTCATTATCTAGTGAAGATGATTTCTGAATCAAATGTTTAAATGAGTGACATGAGCCTGCAGGTCACATGACTTCCCCTCCGTCAATCATCCTATTCTCTCTCCCTGAACCAAACCAAACATTTCCCCTGACTACCAAAACCCCTCCAACCAACAGAAGAGCCCATTAATGCGCTCGTCTCTGACCTTCTCCTCCGGATAACCACTTTGTCTGTTCGAGCGTAGTCGACCGCCTGAAGATAGAGCTCTGGAAATAGCACATCACCTTATTTACTCAACAACACGGTCGCCTTGGCGACCGGTCACATGCTGACCCCGAGACTACATTGTTTCATATCAAATCTCTGATTGGACCGGCCCGTGTCTCGGCCCAGTGTAACTTCAGCTGCCGGAGCAGAAGTACACAATGTTTTAATGCTAAATTTAGATGCTTAATTATTGAATTGAATGTAAATCTTGATGGTTCAGTTTGGGTGAGCTTCATCCATTTCTTGCCAAAATCCAAACAGACGAACAGAGTAAAAACCTCTGAAGTAGCCAGAGAACTAATTCTGACACTTAAACACTAGTTGTTAAAGTGCCGAGTGTTCAGGTAACGAGGAGATTTTTCCTCATCGTGTCGAACACAGAACAGCATTTAGACAAACTGAAATCGTGGAAAGAAAAAAAAAGCAGCTTCTCTATATAAAGTGAAAGCTGTGCCGCGGTCGTGTTTGTGCCTCTGCAGAAGGCCCTCATTTAGCCTCAATCAAAGTTCTGGAAACTGGAACGGAGCACGTCCACTTTAAAATTTGTAGCTGTGGAAAAATTAAATGGACGCCGCGCTGGTTTTTGTGGCCTGCGCAGTCAGATTTATATTATAAGGCTGCAGTGAACTGTGCCAGTCGGTGCCGTGTGAGAGGCTTCGCTTCATGCTGCCGCCTTCCAAAATAACACGTCCAGGCTCGGAAAAACATTGCGTTTAATTTGAGGAGTAACAGCACGAAATCAAGCCCCGGGATGTGTTTTATAGTCTAATTATATTTCAAGGATTTGTGTGAGGTTATATAGTGATTTATTAATACAACTGATCTGCATTATGTAATGGTTTATGTGAATTGAACATGGCAGAAGTTTCAAAGTCAAGTTGGATGTTTTGGTGTTTCTTAAAAAAGTTGCCTCATTATTTCTTGTTTCAAGTTACAATCAGCTCTTGAAAGTTCTTAAAATAAAGCGTTTTTTTTTATAATAACAGGTTGCAATGTTCTTATTAGCTGTTTAAAGGACTTGTTACCTTATGGGAAATGTGCTAATTCACTTTCTTTCCTTCCATCATATCAAACTTTGGGCAAGAAACAGTTATTCCCAAAACTTTTTCATTAGGATAGTTTTACAGTCTTATGTCATTCAAATTATCATAATTATCGCTACTCAAACAAACAAAAAAACAGATCAAGTGCATCAGTTGAAAGTTTCTGTTTTATTGGTCAAAATTCGCAGTAAAGTGTAAAGTGCTTCTGAGCAGTCAGCTCGTGTAAGTGGGCAGCACATCTTCCAAACACTGGACAGTGTCTCACTTAGGAATGAGGCACTTTTCCATTTCAGTGCCGGCGTGACACTGGATAATATCTGCGTGACTTATTGATATTGCCGCCATTAGAGCTCAGTGGCCCGGCGGCTCTGCTCGACGGTGTCTCAGTGACTGTAAAATAAATATTGACTCTGCGCTCAGACGCCTGTGGAGAGGGCGAGAGAGAGAGAGAGAGAGAGGGAGAGTCTGCATTGTGTTTACAGTGAGCGAGCTGTCACTTTCCTCTCCGGCTCCTGAGGTCAGGTCACGGACACTTGCAGGGGTAGTCTCATTTAGAGGCCTGGGCGACATGTTTGCAGTGGAAAGAAGCAGGATGTTCCTGTTCATCCTGAAGGGAGGTGGATCCACAGATCACTGTGGGTGGTACGGGGAGGCCTTCTTCCTTCTGAATGAATGAACCGAGTCTCTGTAGGAAGCTCATCACTTCCTGTGCACCAAAGAATTTTTTCCTAATAAAGACGTACCGCACGCACAGTGTTTACAACCGCACATGCAAAAGTTTCTGGGAACTAGATTTAGCCTTATAATTATTTATGGTAGTGAACTAAGTCCAACAATGTTCTGGTCCATCTGTGGATCCTTTAACTTAAAAATAGTTGAAGACTTGACTGTTCAGTTTGTTTATGTTGGTCCAAAATTAGCCTCAAAATGACATCTGCTCACAAGGATATCTTTCATTCTATCTATCTATCTATCTATCTATCTATTTATTTGAGTGTGATGTTTTCGAGAGGCTCTGGAGACAAAGATCCTCGGGCTGTTTTTGCAGAATGCAAAGCAGATGCCAGAGACAGTGTGTGTGTGTGTGTGTGTGTGTGTGTGTGTGTGTGTGCAGTGATCAGTATTATGGGCGTGGCGGGTTGTTGGTGGTTAGCCTGTGTACCAATCACTGAGAGGGGGGGCGATGTAAATCAGGATTCCCACCCTCCATCCCAGCAGCCTGACATGTGTGACTACAGGAGGGAGTGAAGCTGCTGATTTATGCAGAGCTCAGATTTGGAGGACTGTAAATTCAGTGTGATGGTTTCATTAGCTCCATATCAGGACTCTTGTGAAATACTATTGACGGCGGATGAAGCTATTTCACAAGTCGTGTGTGACGGTTGCAACTGTTTTGTTCTGACTTTCAATGTTTAGAACAAACCAACTCCACAGATAAATGGAGTTCAGTAGTAGCTGATTGAACTCAGCTGTTTTAGTCCTGCCTCTCCAACAGCGGCTCATGTCTCAGCTGCTGATCCACCTGCAGCTCATGGAAACGTCCAGGTGTATCCATGCAGGTGTGCAGTGCTCTGCTCCACCAACCCAGCCTCCTCCTCACCAGCTGATGTTCATGCATGTGTTTGTTACATAGACTGTATAAAATATGGACGTAGTGTCCGTGTTGTCACCCATAGGTTTCTGAAGAGCACAAATGAAGCAAATCGTAGTGCGTAGCCATCTTGGTAGCCTACCTCCGGTTACTCCAAATATGGACAATGAGGTGGAGCGAGGGCGGAGCTGAGGCGGGTCCTATGGGCCGGCTGAATGAACGCTATTGGCTGAAAAAAGCCGCTTTATTCCAAATAATCAAACTAGCTACGGCTAACCAGCTAGGTTAAATGCTAAATAGCGTTGCTAGCCGGCTAACCCCACGACGATCTCTTTCCCAAACTCAGTGACTCAAATTAGCCGGGGTGACGCCCTTTAGACCGTCAGTGGCTAGTTGTCAATCAAAGTGGCGCCACTTAGATTGACAGCTATGAATTGTGCATAATGATGTATGCTGTATATTTTAAACGAAAGCCTTATAAAAAAAATTCGCCCCCCCCAGAGTTGTCATGGAGTAGAAAAACAGCTTATGAGACTAGAGCCATGTTTTGAACCAGGCTGTAAATATGTTTTTTTCTGTGGTAAAATCGGACATTTTAACATGGGGCTCAAATGTAATTGACTCCCTTCTGCAGCCTGCTCTAGTGGTTATTCGAGGAACTGCAGCTTTTTTGCACTTCCGCATTGGCTTCATTTTTCAGCGCCGGAGGTTGCCGCTTGGTTTGTTAACGGTGCAGAGAGAGTTCCCTCAAACAGCAGAACCGTTTCCACCCAATCACATTTCATAACCATTTGCAACAAATGGTCAATTCGTGAACACGTCTGTCTCTGGGCTTTTGATTGGACTGGGAGTGTTTCTCAAGTTGATACCTGTTTCTAATAAGGCAACTTTGATAAAGTCTTTCTAAATTGTAACTTAGTGATAGATCATTGATAAAAAACAATTCTGGGATGTCAGATTGTAAAAATCCCTTTGGTTGGTTTTACATTTTCAATTTAGTTGTTCATAAAGTCACAACTGTTCAATTTCCGAAACATCTGGATTATGCAGTTCGTGTGATGCTTCTGTTATAAGTGTGCTCACAGATTATTCACAACTAGATAGAGAAATTTGGAAAAGAGCCGATGGTTTGATATTTTGTGCATCATCTGTTTAGCGTTGATGCAACTTATTGTGTAATTTGAAAATACTGCATCATGAACAGTGTTTGTCCTGCATTTAATGATCACACCGTATCAGCGTGTCCTCACTCTCCCTCGTCCTCCCTCCTCAGGTAGACTTCGAGGACGTGATCGCCGAGCCCGCGGGGACCTACAGCTTCGACGGCGTGTGGAAAGCCAGCTTCACCACCTTCACCGTCACCAAGTACTGGTGCTACCGGCTGCTGACGGCGCTGGTGGGCATCCCCCTGGCCATCATCTGGGGCATCTTCTTCGCCATCCTGTCCTTCATCCACATCTGGGCGGTGGTGCCGTGCGTCAAGAGCTACCTGATCGAGATCCACTGCATCAGCCGCGTCTACTCCATCTGCGTGCACACCTTCTGCGACCCGCTGTTCGAGGCCATGGGCAAGTGCTTCAGCAACATCCGAATCCGCACCAGCAAGGAGGTGTAGCGTCCACGAAGAAGAGGAGGATTAACGGAAAGAGGGGAGGGAGGACGGGGGGGCTAGAGCCACACGGACGGAGGGAAGAGTCAGAGCAGAAGAAAATCCACCTCTGGAAAACGAGAGGTGAGACTTTTCCAGAGCTGGGCGGAGCTTGTTTGGAAGTGAAGGGTCACATGACACCTGACTCCGCCCCTTTTCTCCACCAGCTGTTTTTTCTCTCCAGTGTCGTTGTAACCAAACGGGTGGGCACAAGAAATCGATTCTCCGGGGTTTTGTTGTTGTTTTTTTGTTTTTGTGTTCTAGTTTTTTTTAATCCTCACTGTCAACTTTGTCAAACAAGCAACCGAGCTCCATATCTGCTCTCTGCTCGTTTTGCCACGTGATGTAAATTCCTTCCATTGTTTTCTGTGGAGAGCTTTATCACTTTGATTGATTGATGTGAAGAGGGGATGTCGGGGTGTGTCGTCTTCTCTCCTGCTTGTTTGTGTTTGTTTTGTTTTTTTGGAGCCGCTGTGCAGGGCGGGTCGGTGGGACGTCGGGGGTTGGGAAGGTCAAAGCGGAGAGAACGAGTGGGCGCTGCCAAATTCTGTCTGACTCAGCAAAAACGAAACAACTGCACAGGCCAAACAGCACAGAAACATCCCCCTCTCTCTCCCTCTCTCTCTCTTTCTCTCTCTCTCTCTCTCTGCCCCCCGTGACCTCCAACCCACCCAACCCAACCACCCACCGCCTCCCTCCGCCCGGCTCTCCAGCAGTCTCACACACTGAACCTGCCCTCGTTCCTGCATGCACCTGCGTCGCCTCGCCACCAACTCGCCGTCCGCCACCGCCACGCCCCCCGCCATCACCGCGCCTGTCCGCTTCACACTTCGCCTCCGCCTCCATCACCACCATCCTCACAGTGACATGAGTGTGTGACAGAGAATGTTAGCGTTTGAATTTTTCTTTTTTTTTTTTCTGACCAATTTTTCAGTGAAACGCGATGCTTTTGAACGCACCATAGCTCCGTAGTGAATGCTTCTTTTTTTTTTTCTACACTATGAATATGAAGAACTTTGAGGGGTTAACTTCAATATCCTTTATGTTTTGTATGGGTGTTTATGCAGAAAATGAGACTTTACAGGCTGCAGTATGGCCTCAATCCAGTGCACTAATCTATGGGTAAGTATTGTTAGTGAACAGCACATGAAGATCTCCTGGTTTTTTCTTGCAAAGGTAGTAAAATACCAGCAGCTGCTTTTGCACATTCTGCACGTTGGATGTGTAGTTTCGAGCTTGTGTGGAGATTTCTTAGACACTGTGGTACTTACACAGGTTAATGCATTGGAATTGGACAATGTGAGGTTGAATGTGTGATTTTAGATGATTCTTTTTTGTTACCTGGTCATAATTTTGCACCCTCTCCCCATTTTTTTGTCTTTTTTTTTTTTTTTCCACTTCCCCTGATTTGTTTGTTCTGCTGTCCTGCTTCTCGACTGTGGACACGATGCTGAAAAGCATGAAACTGATGCTTCCCACCCCCTGACGGGTGAAGGGAGACATGGTTGGGTGGGGTTCCTGACATGGGTGGGGGGGTTATTGAGAGTTCGCTTCGACTCCGTCACCTTCAGTCTACCTGCTGTCTTCTCACAGGGATGGTAATATCACAGCACCTGTTCTTTGAATTGAGTGTTTTTAAGCTCTAAAGGTGATATTTTTTATAAGAAAATATTTTTCCTTCTTGCTTTTACTGTACAATATCACGCTGTGCACATTAAAATTTAATATAATCCAGTGTGCATTTGTTGGCTTCTTTCATCTGCATGTGTCTCTCCACAACAGTCAGATATTAACAGAAGATGTTTTGTTCTTTTTTCGCTTGTGATATTGAGTCATAGCAAATCTAATTCACAGTAGATACTCGGTGACTGGTCTCATTCATCCGAGCTGCAGCAACGAGCCAGCTGAAGCTACTTGTGGAAAATATACATAAGAATGAAGCCGGAGCGAAAGCAGCTGAAAAATAATTTCCAGCAGGAACTGAATTTGTATCAGAGCGTGTGTCAGTAAGGTCTAAAGCCTGTGGAGCTGCTCACAGGGTTTTTTTCCGAGCCTGGCACAGCATTTCCATGGCGACCTGAGAAACAAATAAAAGCGTTGGGCAACGCTCATGAGACCAGAGTCTAGTCTCTCGACTGCATTCAAGTTAATTTACACCAAAAGCAGGCATAATTACGCAGCCTGAGGCAAGCCCGGACTCTCGCTGTAAACTGTATTGTTCAACAGTAACACGTCCAGAATGGAGTCGACTGAACAGAGCTTCATTGTTTCAGTCTTATGAGGCTGATTTTCAAGGATACAATGGACACAACAGAACGCTGCCTCCAGGTTTGTGTTTCAATTTATGAAGCAAAACCTAGTCGGAGCCAAGAAGAAAGATGTATGTGCCTGTCATATATTAGCACAACATGAGTCATAGAGCCACATTAAATGGCCAAAAGTATGCGGACAGGCAAACATTACAACCATGTGTGATCTGCCGTCATATCGGCCTCTGGTCTCAGACTTTCCACAGGATTTTGCTTCCAGGCTGCAGAGGCTTCCTCCCATTCAGCCTCAGGATCACAGTCAGGTCAGGTACCGGTGTTCAGCTGATCTGACTCACAGTCGTTGTTCCAGTATGTCCCAAAGGTGTCGGACGGGGTCGAGGTCAGGGCTCCGTTCAGGCCAGTCTGGGAAGATACGTTCTGACAGAGCTGACTTTGTGCAAGAAGTTCAAGTCTTGTATCTGGATATTAGGAAGCATATTGTATATTTTATTGTAAATGTAAGAATCAGATTTACCCTCATTGTAACTGAAGGGCCCAAAACATGAAAATAGACCAAGAATCTGGAGCCATATTGCTCCTTAAAGACGCCTCAGTCAGTGTAGATTTTAAATATAGTCCATTTGCTGCACGATGACAAGGTTTTATCATCATGCACATTTATGTATATTGATGTCATTTTCCATTGTTTTATATGTTCATACACAATAAAGCATATATAGTTTTGTTGCATTGTATAAAACAGGAGGGTCACAACAGAAGAAATCTTCTGTGTTGAGAAGCTGAAGAAGATATTTTTTGTTCCAGATTGGCAGAAGTGAATTTTGGAAATATCTTCCAAATTGCATTATATGGCTCTGGTTTTTCCAGATATCACCAGTATCTGTCAGAAAACCTGATGTGCAGCTGTGTGAGGCACAAACTGGAGCTGGAGATAGCCCATCCAGCAAGTTCAGCCAAGGTGAATTAAAATCACAAATAACACCCTGATCCGAAAGGAAAGACAGCATGCAAATGGAAAATAGAACAAAAACAGCTTGTGGAATCTTCTCAACACCCAAAACATGGAAACCTGTAAAGAGACAGAAACGACCTCGGCAGTCTGGGCTCAGACACTCCAGCATAATGACCGTAACACATCCGAAGTGAACCACAACAGAAAACTCCTGAGCAGGATGCAGAAGGTCCTGGCACAGTCCGACCATCCAGAGGGGAAATTTCCAGCTCAGGACCAGAGCAGACATAACGGGAGGATGAGAGAGCACAGAGACGGCTCTGTTTCCTCCTGCAGACGACAGGACTGGGCACATGTGAGCTCATGGCAGTGACCTGATGAACCGGGGTGAGAAGTTACCACCGGCTGCTGACTCAATACTCCTCTGTGCTCGTTCCTCCTCATCATTTGGATCTCAATCTTCACAATCTGTCTGGTGAAGTAATGAATGATGTAAAAGGAACATCACATGTATTTTGCATTACAAGCTGTTATTTTAATTTCAGGCAGCTGTTGGCTTCCATTCATTCACATACATTCATGATAAACATTAGTGAAGGTCATTGGGGCAGTTTCAAGTTTCAAGAGTCTGCTCATTATTTTCATACTATGCTGAACTGAATGCAAAGCAACAGACGCATGAAATACGAGGGAAACAATGATGCAGCTAAGGAGCAATCGTTTGTATAAAAGCACAGGTATTTTTTGGCTTGTTTGCTGTTTCGGCCTCCTAAAGAGAAATTCCTGATTCGACCCTGGTCTCTGTGTTTGCAGGGTTTTCTGCCCGCGCCCAGACCTCCACAGGTCAGGTGGATTAAAGACTCTAAGCTGCCAATAAAATGTGAATATCAGTGTCTGGATATCTGTGCTGAGCCTGAGGCCGGTGCGCAGACCAATCCTAGGTGTTTGTTTTGCCAAGTGCATGCTGAGAAAAGCTACAGCATCATGTGATGATTAATAAGGTAGAAAAAGATATGTATGTTCTCTTTATATAAATACTATAAATGATGTTTGATCTGTGTCCTTGATGTCTGTTGACTCACTTTCCGAGACCCTCACCTCAGCTTTAACGATGCAGCAGCTCCCTCTAGTGGTGTAACTTAAGAAATGCTTATGCACAGTATAGAGCCAAAAGTATGTGGACAGCTGAACATTGCAGCCATATGTGAGAGTTGAACATGAGATTCCAAAAGCATGAGCATTAATCTGCTGCTTCTCTTCTGGTGTCAGGCTTTCAAACACATTTGGGAACTTGGCTGCAGAGATTTGCATCAATGTGATCCAACAATGTTTAAGCTGATCAGGTCTGGCTCACAGTCGACGCTCCAGTTCGTCCTAAATGTGCTGGATTGGAGGAGGTCAAGGTCAAGTTCTTCCACGCCGAACTGGGAAAACCATTTCTTTATGAGGCAGGCTTTGTGCACGAGGGCGTCGTCATGTGGAAACAGGAAAAGACTTTCTCCAAACTGGAGGCTCCATTGTCTAAAACGTCATTGTGAACTGTGGCATTTAGATTCCACTTCATTTCCCTTCAAACAGCCCCTGATCAGAAAAACAAAATCTGCATGTGTGGTGTCCTCAAACCTCAGGCTTTAAAATGTTCTTGTTCTTGTTTAATCTATAATCATCCATAATATAGATGCCAACAGGTCGTTCACCTTTAATGAGTCATGGAAAGAAAAAGAAGTTCTCATATTTTGTGTCAACACAATGTACCAGACCAGTAAAAGTGCAAAGTCATTATTTTTAATTGCTTTAATTTGCTGTGTCGTATCACACAACACTGAGCGGTGAGAGGTTTTAGCATAAATAAATCAGCGACCGTATTTTTATGGGAGCGCTGCCTGTCTGAGTGTTGACTGCTTTATCTGCCCTCTTCACATGATTTACTGCTCAGATACGAACGGAGACGTGATGTTGACTCAATCCGCCTTCGTCAGTGGAAAGTCAGAGACCAGGTGACACAAACACCGAGGCTTTCAACCACCTGGAAGGATGAAGCATCAGCAGCTGTTTCCAATCGCAGCCGCCACCTCAGCAGTGATTAGACAGAGAGCTCTCCCAGTCTCTGTTTGATTTGTTGCTGTCAAAACACATCAAGCAGAGACACTCACCTTCCCTGAAGATGCTCTCAGAGCTACGTCACGTCAGCTCCATAAGCTAATGGTGAGTTCAAACCTTTTAACCTTTGACCTCTGGCTAAACTGTCCTGCTGCTGAACTGAGAGTTTGTTAACAGAATCATCATCGGTCTCATTCTCAGGACGTCAATATCCACCTCTTTATCAAGCACAAGTCACCTATTAGTATATATATATATATATATATATAGGAGGAGGAGGTGGAGGTGAATGAAGCAACAGACCTTCACCCAGGAGGCTGCTGGTCCCGTACTGTTGGAAACCTAATGTCAAAGCTGCCTCATTTTATTTACCCAACGTGATCTCTTCCTAAAGCTAACCAAGTAATTTTGATGCCTAAAACAAACCAAACTGCAACTGTGTCACAACCTTAACATTAACCACATTAACCTTGTACATCTGAACCAGACACTCGTCGCCTCCATGGCGATTCAAGAAAGTCCTATGTTTCAGGATAATTAAATGTTTTTTTCATTTCCAAGAAAACGATCATGTAAAGCAAAAAGTTTGCACACTTGATTAAAATTGCTTTAATTTGTCACGATTGGTCTAAATGGGTTTTCTAAATCTATTTCTCTGCTCGAGCTGACAAGAAAAGCATCTGAGGAGTTGATTGCATTCAAAGCTGGAAGGCTTCATTTCAAGCATGAGACAACAAATCGGGCGAGACAAAATCACAGGTTTAAGTCCTGACTGGATGTTCAGAGCAGCCCTGATTCATTCTCTATCTGGATCTGGATAGAAACTTCAATCACAATATGTAATTTTAGTATCACAATATTCATATCAATTAAGCATTAATTAATTCTCTGGAGAAAAAGATATATATAATTATTTAGGGATAAAATAAATGTTCTTGGTTTCAACAAATTCATATTGTCTCACAGCAAATATTGTCCTTCTGAATCTCTTCCTGAGTAATAATGAAGAACTCATGTTATATTAATACATAAAATGAGCTGAATGTAAAGACATGATTAAATAAAATGACACTTTCAGATCAGAAATCCGTGTATTGTCTTTGAAAAATGGCTTGAACAAGATCTGTTTAGTGCTTTGAAAGATCTTTAATGATCCACCAAATTTTAATTTCTTCTTTTGTCTCTGAAAATATAGTATATGGAGCATTTTTGAGGACACCTTTGCTTAACCCCAAATCTTTGGTTTGCTACTTTTGTGGATGACACATTATTCTTTCTTGCTCACAACCATCAGCAGGTGTCGACTCACTGACACATTCATCTGCAGTCCAGAGGAGCTGCGGCCTTCTGATCTGTTAACAGACATCTGCAGCTGAGACGCACTCCTGATGAAGCCACTTTCTCGGGTCACATCTCACACACACACACACACACACAAACACACACACACACACACACACACACACACACACACACACACACACTGGCCTCTGTGTTCTCCAGCATGTCTTTATTTGGTTTCAGCAAACAAACCCTCAGGGGAAGCTGATGCTGTCCCGGTTTGCCCCGACCTCCAGCACGACAAGCTCGGCCTGTTCGCCGGCTCATTCCCACAGAAATCATCTTATCACACACACTGACCAATGAGCTCTGACACTTCAACTGTGCTTGTTTTTATCAGTTAAGTGTGAATTTTCAAACTGCATTTCTTAGTGACAATAGTTGGCTTTTTCTGTGCAGCTCCTTCAAAATGAACTTTGCAGCCAAACACAATATAAATACATCAGACACCAGGAAAGAAGGATTCACATACTGAAAACTTTCATTTGATTCAATCACATCTTTGAGTTTTTCTATGAAGCAGAAAGACATTTTTGCCCAGTGGCACCACTTTCATGCCTTGTGCTGAATTTTTCCTACAGCCTCTTAAATTCTCTTTGGCCGTCGATACATTGACAGAAGCTCCTTTGTAACCACACTTGTAACGAAAACAAGACACAAAGGGAAAATCCCACATGCAACATTTTCAGGGACACACACTGGATGGTTTTTGGCCTCTCGCTCCGTCAGCTGTTGCAGCAGTGAATGGCGAATATGATGAAGCATGCGATGACATCAAGCGGGAGGAAGGCTGGCAGAGCTCCACCCCCCCCCCCTCCGGCTCGCCGTCCAACCGCACCAGAAGTTTACAGATGTTCCTGCCTCGCCTCCACACCTGGTTCTCTGAGAGTCACTGGGTGCACTCTTTGAAAGGACGCGTCACTTTCACCACATCTGTTTGAATCGACGTCATACGACGAAGCTCACAGGGGGGGGGATCTGTGACACCTCCCTTTGTTGCTGCTGTCTCAGGTTCTGTTGCTCTTTGTTGTGAAGCATTTCCAAGAGATCGCACGTGAATCGACCTTTGTGACGACTCCTTCTCCTCCATGGTGTTTTGATGAATTTCCTCTGGAGTTTCTTCGTCTGTTTAGTCAGCTGGAAACTTATTGCATAATTTTCAAGACAACAAACAGCAAAAACAAATGACTTTATAAGATCAAATCACGCCTTTATCAAATGTATATATTTATGAAAATGATTTTATTGTAATGTGGAGAAATCAAGTCACCTGTTCAAAAATGTATCGAGCTTTTCACTGGATAATATCTGGAAGAGTTTTCATCATCCGCGTCGTTTGATCGCTGACGGCTGCTTTACTTCACAGAACAAAACCCATTTTATTCTGAAAACCGGCTGATTGTTGTCTCGACACCTGAACTGAATGTCTGTTCAAACTTGACGTATGTGCTTTTTGTTCATTCACAGACTCACAAAGACAAGCAGGAAGTAGAATGACATAAGCTCTGATGTCATGTTATGGCCACTAAATCAACAGGACGACATCCTCTACTGACACAAACATTCACACAAATAAGTATTTTAGAATGAACGTGTGAATATTAAACCACTTTTGTCCACATTGCTGTCAAATAAATATTGATACTTACAACAGATTTCTTGCATTAAAATAGGAAGAAGCATGAATGTATACAGTGTAAAGGGAAAAGACAAGTGTCCAGATGTCAGGCTGTGATTTCACTGGCTCTTCACTGTGGTTTATTTTAGTCAAAGCTTCCACAGATAAACAGACGGGAGAGTTGAAGAGCTCTTGAAGGCTTCCCATAAACAGCTGAAGACGAGAGGGACGAGCAGCAAAGTTACATTTATAACGTGTTTAATTTGATTATGTTAGAGAAAGAGCAGGATTAAGGAGGAGGAGGGTTTTTCACTGGGGTCAAAGAGCAAAGAGTGGTTTCAACTAGAGGTGGGCGGGTCGATCCAAATATCGACAGTATCGATACCAAGTTGGTATCGATATCGGATCGATACTAGCGTGATGAGATCGATACTTTAATGTCAGTTTTGCTCTTGTATGTGCTTGTGCGGTCTCGTCAAAGAAGCGACAGCCAGGTCGCTGGACTTGCCGCTTCTTCTGTCTCACTCAATAAGATTCGCACTTTGCTCCTCCCCCTGTTGTGCTCTGATGTTGTACCGCCACGTAACAAACACGGTTTGATAGTTTTGTACACTTTTTTAATTGAGAAAAATCCAGAAAAGAAGTGCACTGAAGGGGGGAAATTTAATTTTATATTTGTATTGTAGTTTCTCAACACTCTACCTCTAAAAAGATTTCAATTTGCTCTCATATAATAATTTTTTCGCTTTGTTTTTTTAAGAAAAAAATGCACACATGACAATGTTTGGGGGAATTTTTTTTACTTACTGCTCTATTGCTTCTGTTTTTGATAATAAAGTATTTTACAGTCGCCTTTAAACTTTGCCCAAATTCTGTCCTTGGTTTTAATAAAATAGTCCCAAGGAAAAACCACAAAAACACCCAAGGGTCAGCAGTGTGATGGTACATCAACCTTAAATATTAAAAGTATTGGTATCGGTATCGGCGATACTGGCCCTGTATTTACCTGGTATTGATACCAAATCTTGCAGTATCACACACCTCTAGTTTCAACTACTTGAGCAGAGGAAGAGTGGATTTACGAAGCTCAAGTCTCATCTGCTTTGTGCAACATTATAAAACAGTCTTTTGACATGACAGTTGAAACAAAGCAGTTTCTGAGACTCTGCACAGATTCATCACATCAAGTCTTAAGAGCTGTCTCATAAACTGAAACCTCTGATCTATCTCTTGTAAAAAATCTCATCACGTCGATACGGACGGACCATGTGGTCTCAAAAGCCATGTGTGTGTCCTTTCCTGACTCGACAGTGCTTCGGCTTTATTACACTTGCAGCGATGGCCCTGATGTGAGCGGCGTTGTTGTGACTCCATCAGCGACAGATGGACAGATACAGACGCAGCAGCAGCTCATTGACTGACAGGTTTCTCACCAGCACCATTTCCTGTTACGTGTGTGATTGTGATCTTTTGATTTCCTTTTTCATTAGGACACACAGGTAACGGCAAGATGGCAGCACTGATCCGTCCGTCCAGATATGAAAATATGGAGTGGAGCCTTCGAGGGTGGAGGTTTGCTGGCTGGTAAGTTGTGAGGTTCAGTGCAGACAGGAAACAATATGAACATCAGCAAGTAATAATGCTAAAGAGAAACAAAATCTTATTTGTTAAAAATGTAATCAACTTAGCATTTCTTTGAAAAAAACAACAAGCCTTATTATTTATAGTTTGTTTACTTAATATCCAATTATAAAAAGTTTGAGTTAAGGGAAAGTCCAGATTTTATGAAATGATATAAATGAATAATTAATTAGCTTTTAAAAGGATTATTTTTTTTGCAGTGCAGTTAGACACAGAAGCTTTTTTCTGTTTTTGTGTTTTTTGTGTTTTTGTTCTAGTCATGCAGATTTTTACTTTACATGCACAGAAGTTGAGATGCAATATATATGTAAAAGCCACATTTACATCAGATTGATGATCAATTCAAAAACATCTGGAGAAGAAACTAGATTGTGGAGGAGTCATGTGACCTTATTAACTTCAAGGTCGGATTTTTTTCGACATCTATCTTTCAAGGTAAAAGTGTTTTATCTTTTATATTTTTGGATGATTCTCAACAGTCTTATCAACCAAACAGACGGAGATGCCAGTTTCTCCTTCCACAGCAGCAGAACAGAAACCTGAATGCAGCTGCAGGAACTTTTCCCCAACCAGCAAAATCCAATCTATTTTTAGCAGACATGAAGTGAAACAACCATCTATAGTATTTGTCAGCAGGCTTCCTGAGCATCGACTCCTCCATGTAAACACTGAAGAGTTACTGCAGTATAGACAAGAGCTAAAAATCCTCCCTTGACCTTCTGTCTCTATGTAACCTCTGCGAACCCGTCTGTCGTTATCTGTCCTGTAAAGATTCCTGTGAAGAAGCCGCTGAGCGATGAGGGCAGCACGCACTCAATCACAGAGTCCATCCACAGAATGAAGCGGCCGAGGCCTCTGACGGCTCCAGAGCATCAATCAGAGTTTACTGTCCCGGTCAGCAGTTAACCAGGGTTTGTATTGACCCTGCAGGTGATAAATAACCAGGTCTAGGTGAACAGGAAGGCCTGACACAAACAGTAAAATCAAGACTGAGTGCAGCCCTGCTCCTCCCTGATAATCACTCGCTTTTGTCTGCTTGATTACTCTCCTCACTTTCCATTCGGTGGCTCGGAATCAGCCTCAGGTCTCTGGAGACCAAACGCGCCTGTTCACCTGGAGCACCAGCAGATGGCGCCACACTTAGTCAGATGCCTGCAGCTGTAATGGAATTTAAAGGGTTAGTTTAACCAAATGACAGAAATAAACAGATTTTTTTGCAGATGGTTTTGGTTTTACGTGAACAGGTTTAATGATATAACACATGGCCAAAAGTATGTGGACACTGAATTTGAGTGTCTCATTCCAAAACTGTGAACATTAACTGTGCTTTAACTTGTCCTTATGAAGTAAATGTTGATTGCACAGTGTAATGGCTGCAGAATAATGACATCATCACCAGTCAGTCTTGCTTCATATGAAAATCAATATGTTATCACCATTTCAGTTTCCTTCAACGAAGCCTGGCTCACAGTCACTGATCCACCTCATCCTTTACTTCCTGTCCCTGTTCCTAAAATTGGGCGAACCTTGCACTCCACTTCACACAAACTACACAACCAAATCTTCTCCTTCGTGTTTTTTTCCCCTTCATCCTCGACCAAAACATGCACAGAAAACAGTAAATGCATAGTTGTTGTGCTGCAGGTGCTGTGGTCACAGGATGCAGATCATTCCTGCAGCACGTGTCATACTTTAGACTTTCCACTCTGTGCATGCCAGCAGCGTGAGGTTCACCACCGGACCAACCTTTTTCTTCATCTTCTTCTTCTTCTCCTGCTCCCCGCCAGCAGCCCAGGCCAAAATGGTCTACTACCACAGGAGCCGCACGGACACACCCCTCGGTGTACAGTCAGACACACACGCCCTGGCTCGGACACGCCCCTTGGCATCTGCGTCAGAACTGCCCTGAGGTGAGGCAAAACTCACTTCTTCTAACAAACAAGAGCGAGAGCAGCCTGTTGTGAAACTTCAGGCTCATTAGTGTGAAGTAAAAGAAGCTTATGTGAGAGTAGTTTTTGCAAGAGCACATTTGAATTGAATCACATTTGGGTCAATCTCGGCCACATTTCTTTCAGATGAGTGAGCAGATAAAAGGGTTTCACGTCATTCTTGGACAAAAAGCTGGAGCTAAATTTGATTCTAATTATGTTCAAAGTTTGTCAACCTAAAGGAGCAATTCAACATTTTTGGGAATTGTAGTCCTGCACATATTTAAACTATGAATTATTGTTTTAACACTGAAGATTTTGTGCAAATTAAACCAACATGAAACAATGTGTTGATCAGTGAGTTTTGAAGTTGCTGGTGGGTGGATTTTTTTTTTTTCCTCCTGATTGGTTTGTTTCACTTCTCACTTAAATTTTTACCTTCATTATTTTGCTTTTTATTTTGTGCTTTTTGTCACTCAACACTAAATGAAGTGGAACCTTCTTCAGAGATTAGTTGAAGGTTGATGATGCAGTGACGGTTTAACGGCTCTCTGGTGTGATGTGAAAGTGAAGTCCTCTGGGAAATCAGGCAGAAGAAAGGCTGATGAATTTG
Source organism: Centropyge bicolor (assembly GCA_037975185.1). NCBI lineage: Eukaryota > Metazoa > Chordata > Actinopteri > Pomacanthidae > Centropyge > Centropyge bicolor. The sequence goes on along the minus strand of JBBMOC010000105.1, from coordinate 114,591 downwards.
TGGGTTTGTCCACAAAGTCAAAGATGATCACTTTCAATGCAAGAATGAAAGTAGCAGACGTTTAAAACGAGAAGAGCAGAGGAAACTGTTTCTCTGTTTTGATCATCGAATCGTCCACAAACAGAGCGAGATGACTCGTTCCCCGACTGTCCGTCTCATTAAACCCTCACATGTCGGTCAGACGGCGAGTGCAAACAGCAGCTCTGCACCTATCAATTCTCCATCCACGCTGTGTTATCAGGGTTTCCAGTCTTCATTCCAACTGCCCTCCGTCCAGGAAGTGGGACAAAGGAATTTTTTTTTTGAGCTGTGATTCATGGCTGAGACACACACACACAGTTGGTTTAGTCTTTATAACTTAGCTCATTATTTCTGGCTGAGTGAGCCGTTTTAACATGACAACCAGTATTCTGAGTCACGGGGTGCTGGAGGAGGGTCAGGTGGAAGAAGAAAGAAAGAAAGAAAGACCTTCCTTCTCGTGGCCCCTGCGACCTTCTCTGCCTGTTTAATTTTGAACATGTGCAGAGTTTTAATGGTCAGTCGAGGGAACGGTAGCAGAACATGTTGTGCTGTAAAATATGACTTACTGGTGGTTTAAAAGCCCTTTGTCAAGAATAATGTGACTCTAGTGGATGAATCAAGCAGTTTGTTAGTTGGTGAGGAATTCATACTTCATATGTAGTACTTCAGTACATGAAGGTGATATTTAACTCATGAGAACCTGAGTGTAACAAACACTTTGAATGTCCTTGACTCCATACATCCTGGTGTGGTGGTCAAGTCACATGTCATGTGACTTCCCCAAAAATGGTGACCTGTAGGAAAAGTGAAAAAAGAAAGAAATTTCAAAAACTTTGTGTTTTGATACTAAATGTCATTTTAAACCCATTTAACAGCTCCAGTGTTTTAATAAATCTAAATATCATTAAAAGAAAGATATTATATGAAATATGTCATAATAACAATATGAGTAAATATTTTTTTAAAACATGAGAAATGTGTTCAGTGCCACTTGGTCTGTGGTTTGTCCCCCATAACGTTCCTTTAAGGAGGAATGGGTCTGGCTTCTTCTGGATATGGGCATGAAAATAGTGATTATTTGAAAACCTAACTGATGTTGTTTTAGTGTATGTTTTTGTGTCACGGAGCTCAGACCTCACCGTGTTTCCAGCCTCTGCTCTCTCACCTGTGCTTGTCTCACCTGGACGCGTCACGGGCTCCGGAGCGCGCAGGGGGGCGGAGCTTCAGGAGCGGAGCTGTGAGAGCGGCCGCAGCTGCAGCGTCTGTCTGCTGGATGGAGCCTCTCAGTCAGTGTGTGTGGAGACTCGCGGGCTTCAGGACACGAGTTTAACTAGTGGAAAAAGTCAGATTGAGGAAAGAAGAAAAAAAATCTGGATACTTTTTCCTTTTTCTTTCGCGGAGAGAAAAATCCACAGCGATCAGTTTTTTGGACTGGATGAGAAAGTCCAGAAGTCTCCTGCAGAGAGCAGAGGATCATGATTTGAATGAAGGGAACCTACAACACTGTTGCTGACAAACAGGTGAGTTTACTAACTATCACTACTTCCAGTTTCTTCACTTGGATTTGATTAATTTCCCCCAAACTGTTGGTTAATCTCGTGCGTAAAAGCGCACAGATCCAGACCCTCTCCTCCTCCTCCTCCTCCTCCTCCTCCTCTGGATCTCTCTGCTTGTTTTGTTTTTTCTGGCTCCTAACACCATTTCACCCAAACTTCCCATTTGTGTATTTTTTGTGAGACCTTTGGCCGTGACTCACTTTCCTCTCACATGAAAACATTTTCACTGTTTCTCGTCGCCTTTTGTCCTTAAAAAAACAGGCCGGGCTGTAAATTGATTGTGTTTGGTGCAGGTGTGCGATAATGAGCCTCTTATTACTCATCATTTCAGAGCAGAAACAAGACTCATCTAACAAAGCCTTAATGAAAGAAAGCTGCCTCTGATATTGTGTAACAGAATCTTGTGTTTTTGGCTTCAAAATTGATTCTCTTTGTCATGTTTATTTTCTCCTGTTTCATTGTTGTCCTCCCACAGTTTTGCCTCAGATTCTTATTTTATGTCTTTGGCACTTTTTTTAAGAACTATTTTCTGCTCCAAACTTTCACTCCCCACAAGCACCTGTTTGGTCCCTCTTGACTGTTTCTTAACAAAAGAGCTGCTTAAAGTGAGACATCAGTTGTAAATCAGTGCATCACTGTGGGCATGAATGTGAAAACCAAACCTCCTCTGCTGGATGTTATTGCCTTGTTTTGGTTTACATCTGCAGCTTGTGTTAAAACCACATCCAGATAGGGAGCATGCAAATGCAGGTTCTTGCAAATCCTCTGGTCTCCCTCCCTCCCTCCCGCCACTGGAAGCGTCTCCCAGTGGACGACCATTTAGTCACCAGGGTTGTTTATCATTCTGCATGATGGTCCCCGTTGCCGTCTCCCTCCAGAGTCTTTTGTTTTAATTGAGTTTATCTCCGCTCCCTCGAGCTCTCTCTGTCTAAACCTAGGCCCATGGTTGCGTCGCCCTGCTCCCTCTCTGGGTGATTCACTGCTCTGCCTCTCGCTGTGGTCGCCCGGGATCTGAGCCGGTCCACCGCAGACGTGCTCACCCAGGTCTCTGAGCCGGCTCGTCCGGGGTCGGCGGAGTCAGAAGTGCAAGTGCTGATCATGAGGAGGCTGATATTAAAGCTGTGTGTCACCATAAAGCCTCCAGTCACTTCAGTGAATGGTTTCGCTGCTTGTGGTGAAATGAGTAAATCCTGGTTTTACGCTGACACATTTCTATGCATGAGTCGAAAAAGGGATTTTGATGGCCCTCTTGTTTCTCCTCATTCGTCCATATTCAACCCAGATTGCGCCTTTTTTTCCACTCTCCAGATAATTGAGGCCACCGATTCAAAGATTTCTCTGCTGAATGTTTTGAGTTCTTTGTTGCTCCAGCTGGATGTTTCACCAACCCGTTTCTCATGTCTCTTATTTCTGGAACAGGATGAATCTGCGCTCGCTTCATGTCGTCATGCTGCTGTGGGTCCTGTGCCCCGGCGCTCAGGGCCAGTGTGATAAATCACCCGAGACCAACAAACTCAACCTCTCCGTCACCTACGAGCTCCCGACCTTCACTGCTGACTTCCCCATCCAGAACATGGTGACGCTGGATGGGATCATCTACGTGGGGGCTGTGAACAGGATCTACGCCCTGGCCCCCAACCTCACGAAGCTGTCGGAGTACCACACAGGGCCGCTGTTTGCCAACCAGACCTGTGGCCACAAACCGGGCAGCGCAAGTAGCAGCGGCGGCAGGATGGACAACCGCAACATCGCCTTGGTGGTGGAGAACATTTACGACAAGGGGCTGTACAGCTGCGGCTCGGCGGACAATGGCATTTGCCGCCGCCACGTCCTGGATGATGACACCAGCCCGAAAACCGTGGACGAAGAAGTCTACTGCTTCCCCAAAAAGGTGGGTCAGTCCAGCGACTCAGATGTTGTTGTCAGCCCCTCCGGCTCCCAGGTGCTCAACGTGGAGAGCAACGTCATCAAGTTCTTTGTGGGAAACTCTGAGATCCCGGGTCTGGCGAACGTAACGGGTAGCGCCAGGCATCCTCACACCATCTCTCTGAGGAAGATGAAGACGAGCCAGAACGGCTTCACCTTCTTCTCCAACAGCTCCTACATGGACCTGATTCCGTCTCTGCGTGGAAACTACTACCTGCGATACGTCTACTCCTTCCACAGTGGACCCTTCACCTACTTCCTGACGGTGCAGCGGGTGAGCCAGGACTCCCAGGCCTACCACACCCGCCTGGTCCGCATGTGCTCCTCGGACATCGTGATCCGCCGCTACGTGGAGATGCCCCTCGAGTGCATCAGCACTGACAAACGGCGGCGACGCTCGGCGGAAGACGTGAAGGTCTTCAACATCCTCCAGGCGGCCTACGTCACCAAGGTGGGCGACGACATCGAACTGCAGAAGCAGCTGAAGGTGGAGGAGGACGACGACGTGCTGTTCGCCGCCTTCGCCCGGGGAAGGCCGAACTCTCCGGAGCCGACGCCCAACTCGGCCGTGTGCATCATGTCCCTGAAACACATCAACAACATGTTCAAGATGTACATGCAGAGGTGCAACACGGTGGACCCCTATCACTTCACTGGATCGGACAGGAAGTCCTGCTACAATGTGGTAAGAGCTGGGAGGGGGCTGCGGTGAATGTGCAGGGGGTGCCACTGAACTCCTACTTTGCATCAGGCTTTTTTTGAGGGAAATGCAAATACTGCACTTTTTTCTCAACTGTGAGAAAAGCAAAGATGTAGGAAAGATGTAAAGCAGATATTTGTCATGCAAGTTTAAGTTCTTTGCTGTTCAGGTTTTTACAGATTAAAACATTTTTTTAGCAAATGTAACCAAATTCGAAGTAAGAAAAATAAGAAAATGCTTCAACTGAGCAAGTTCCCAGCTTGTTCTTCTAATTAAATTCATGATGCTGAAGATTAACACCAGCAGTAAATTGCTAAATTCTTTTGCAGCAGTATTTTATACATTCGAGTCATGACTTTATTTCCAGAGTGACTGAATCCAAAAGATAAAATTACAGTCTCAGTCTTAAGTTTGAGCCTCATCACGAAGTTTTACGATGCCTTTTAGAGACATAAAATAAGCCTCTATCAGTCATCTCTTGTATGCATGGCTTGGTTTTTTTTTCATCTGTTGGAGTTACAGATCTTGGCTGTTTATGGGCTGCAGGCAGGTCGACTCGTTGGCTGGAGAGACTGTCTCAGAAACTGGGTGGTCTCAGGTTCAGGCAGCCAGTGCGTCTGCTGGAACTCTGTCCTTGTGTCTTTGTGTTCGAGTGTCCTTGAGCGAGACACTGAAGCATGACCTGCTCCTGACTTGTCCACCTGACCTCTGACCCCTCTGGTTGAGAGCATGCGTGCAG
>JBBMOC010000105.1:66920-104715 GCA_037975185.1 Centropyge bicolor | reverse complement strand
CATAATGATGTATGCTGTATATTTTAAACGAACGCCTTATAAAAAAATTCGCCCCCCCCAGAGTTGTCATGGAGTAGAAAAACAGCTTATGAGACTAGAGCCATGTTTTGAACCAGGCTGTAAATATGTTTTTTTCTGTCGTAAAATCGGACATTTTAACATGGGGCTCAAATGTAATTGACTCCCTTCTGCAGCCTGCTCTAGTGGTTATTCGAGGAACTGCAGCTTTTTTGCACTTCCACATTGGCTTCATTTTTCAGCGCTGGAGGTTGCCGCTTGGTGATGCCACACAAGAAGTCGACTTCATGGATACAGCCCAACATCACAAATCACAACTTTGCCTGGAGGGGCTTTACGATCCATACACCATCTTTCCTTACACACTTAAGCTAATCCTGTCTCAGGTGGGATGAACATAAACATGTAAATGATGTAAATTAGCGCCGAGACGCCGCTGCCCTTTCTGAGGCTTTTCGCTGCAGATGTCACAGATTAGGCCCCGCGTGCCCGAGCCTGCCAGCGCTAAGCCGGGTGCAGAACCCGGCGGTGCTCTCAGCGGGCGGGCGGCTCTCCAACACCGTACGGGAATCAACAAAAGAATGAAAATACTACGTTCCTGTCCCGTCCTGTCCTCCTCGGTTTACTCCTGGTAAAGCTGCGTTTTGATAAAGGCGACGGCGTGTGTTTGTAATGGGAGCGAGATTAGATCTGATGTGCATGTCTCTCACACACACACACACACACACACACACACAGATCTTCACGTGTGCTCACAGGTAGAGAGCGAGGTCGACAAACTGCTGATGGATCAGGCTGGTTTGTGAAGCTGAACACACAATGAACTTTAAACACAAATTGAATGCAGTTGCTTTGGATATTTTTTTATGTTTTAGAGTAATAATAATTAGTATATAATTATTTATTATTAATTACTTATAATAATAATAAGTAATAATTCACAACTTGATGAATCATTAGTGCATTGACTGAAAATCAATTGGCAGCTGTTTGCCAACTGTTGCCTTAATCCTGAATATCTTTGGATTTCTAGCTGCTGAATAAGTCAACTGAAACTGTGATGTGACTATTTATGGACCAAACAATCAACTGAATTATTGAAAAAATAAACCGATTTTTCAATACTGAGAATAATTGTTAGTTGAGAATCATGTCAGTGTTGACTTCAGGGTTTCACAGTGATTTACTGTTGAAAATAGGTTGAAGTAACAAGCAGCTTCAGTGCAAAGCCGGTTTCAGGTTGGTGTGAGTTTATAGGTTGTAACATCATGGAAAATGGTTCGACCCGGCTCAGTCTGACTGGCCGTGTGTTTTTCGGTGGGAGCTGGCAGCTGGGTGCCCCCCGCCCCTCCGCCCTCAGGTGGGCCGTTGCGTCACCTGGCAGCCGAGTCCGGGCAGGTCCCTCTGCGTGAGGAGAGGCTCGGTCAGCGCCCACATCCAGCTGCACAAAAACATACTTTATCCAGGGTAATGGTAAAATACAAAAGCCTCCCCTCTGCATGACCTTACCTTGAAGCTACACGTCGATGATCTGTGCAACAATGGGTCATTAATCCCGCTTGATTTTGTTACTAATGATCAGCTTAGAAACAGAATTCTTTGATAGCTGAAGATAAAACCGTCATGCATGGACTCTATTTCAACACTACCTGTCCAGCTGAGCAGCAGCAGGTCAGTGTGAGCCGCCTCATGTCTGCAGGCATTTCCTGCACCATTTTCTACATGATTTCACATCTGCTCAATGCCACTGTTTGGCTTTGAATCCGCAGGGTTAATCATTAACCCACGCGTTTGGTTTCTTGTTTTGCTGCGGAGCTGGTGCTGTGTGTAAGTCCCTTTGTGTGCACATCTTATCTTTGTTCCCGAGATAAAGAGTGGAGTAGTAAATATGCAAACCGTCAGTGCCTGCAAGCTGTCTTCCAACAAGCTGGGTGGGAAGTTACCATCAGCCAAATACTGTTAAATTTAGGCCACGGCTGATAAGACTTTTAGTGCTAACTACCGCTCTGTCAGACAAACAGCCATCGTCTGCTGTTTTTATGCTCTGTCACTTGTTCAGCTTCAGTTTGGGGCAACCTCCGGCGCTGAAAAATGAAGCCAATGTAGAAATGCAAAAAAGCTGCAGTTCCTCGAAAAACCACTAGAGCAGGCTGCAGAAGGGAGATTTTACGACAGAAAAAAAACATATTTACAGCCTGGTTCAAAACATGGCTCTAGTCTCATAAGCTGTTTTTCTACTCCATGACAACTCTGGGGGGGGGCGAATTTTTTTATAAGGCGTTCGTTTAAAATATACAGCATACATCATTATGCACAATTCATAGCTGTCAATCTAAGTGGCGCCACTTTGATTGACAACTAGCCACTGACGGTCTAAAGGGCGTCACCCCGGCTAATTCTAGTCACTGAGTTTGGGAAAGAGATCGTCGTGGGGTTAGCCGGCTAGCAACGATATTTAGCATTTAACCTAGCTGGTTAGCCGTAGCTAGTTTGATTATTTCCAATAAAGCGGCTTTTTTCAGCCAATAGCGTTCATTCGACCCGCCTCAGCTCCGCCCTCGCTCCACCTCTTTGTCCATATTTGGAGTAACCGGAGGTAGGCTACCAAGATGGCTGCGCACTACGATTTGCTTCATTTTTGCTCTTCAGAAACCTATGGGTGACGTCACAGACACTACGTCCATATTTTATACAGTCTATGGACAAAACGAGCAATTTCACAAAGCCAAGTTAATCATCTGAGCAGTGATTCGACTGTTATTTTTTTTAGAATTTATAGACTGATTGATGAATGATTTGTCCAGAAACACTCACTGCAGCCTTTCAAGCACAGCTGGTGACTTTTGAAATCTGTTCCTGGTTGGTGGTCGGCTGATGGATAAAATGGTCGTGTCATCTTTCTGTTTTGACACAGTCTTGCAAATTAGACACTTTACTCAACTACTCATCATCTGATTGACAGATTCAGCTCTGATTGGATTTTTCCTTACCAGCATGAAGGCAGTGCCAGAAGCCATCGCTGATACACTTGCTTAGTGTCGAACATGGAGGAGCTCTGCTCCGCTGAGCTTATGAGTCAAGGCCCCGGAGCTGTTTCCTAATCAGTGGCATGCCTCCTACTCTTCTGTTTCACCACATGGCGATATCCTGCTCTCTCTGAAATGAGCCGTGTGGATGCTTATCTGTCAGCCCCCACACTCTCTGTGAAGGACCAAAAGCAATCTCCTTCTCTCCTGCCGCCGTCCTGAGCAGCGGCCTCACCTCGACCCCGGACCGCTCTCATTTCCTTGGCTCTGGATCCTTCGAGCTTTGTCATGAGGTCTGAGTCTGACCCTTTGAAACGAAGGTCACTCGAGCAGCAAATGGACTGAATGAAATCTTACCTCATCAACTCTTAACTTGTAATAGGGAGCACATGAAAAAGATGATGTGTATTTTATAGTTTTTTGAAGTTTTGTAGATGCACAAGAACTCTGGTGTAATTGTATGGGATTTTAAAGCCAAGCAGTTGATCCAAAGAAGTAAACAAGCTCAGGAGAAAAGGAGGCACTGCTCTGGCCACCGGGAGCAATTTGGGGTTCAGTGTCTTGTGGACAGAAGGAGCCGGGGACTGAACCACCAGCGCTGCAAATTATGGGCCCTGCTGAGCCGCAGCCGCCCGACGGCCACTGACGTACAAACAGTTTCATTTACTGAGCACAGAGAAGGTCACTCACTCATCGGCCATATGTGCAGCCTTAAATCAGTTCACAGAAATGATAGAGGATCTCATTGACCTTCATGTTTTTTTTATCTTATCTTTTTTTTTTTTACCTCCATTGTCTCAGGGTTTTAGCAGAAATCTCAAAATTTGAAACCCTTGAACTGAAGTGAGTGACAGTGTTTGGGTGAAATGACCCTTTAAGTTTCTATTGATGAGGACAATCTGATCAATTCACCTGTGGTCATCTATCAACCTTTTCAACATACTTCCTGTAAACACAGATAACCAGTGAAGTATTTTCTTAACCAAATGGAAGCGGGCACCATGTCATTCCTGTGCAAGGTCTCACCTCGGATGACGACTAATCCCCCCCCCCCGTTCCATTCGAGCAGTAATCCCCACACAATGCAAGCAGAGGATTGTGCCTGACTGTGTGCTCAAGTAATGGAGGCAAACAGAGAAGAAGCCCTCTTCCCCACCTCTGTGTCCGCACACCCAAACAATGCACCGCAAACAGAGGAGCTATCAAGTCAATCCCCGGGACACGGCAGACAGTGTCTCCGGCAGGCTTTGATCCCATCCTCCTCATCGGTGATCCCAGGTTGAATCATACTGCAGGAGGAAGACGAGCTCACACCTGAGAGGCCGGAGTTCTCAGAACTGACGGTTAAAAGGCTGATTTTCGTCAGCTGCTGGACTCTGTTGAGATCGTTTCAGTTAAAGGAGGAGTGAGAAGAAAGTCTTAAAAATAACTTTCCCAAAACGCTCACTGACTGTTTTTAGTTTTACGAGAGGAGAATTCGTCGAAAGGTTTGCAAACCTGACTCAACTGTTGCTTTTATTGTTTTAGGAGGGAAATGATTACCAGTTTGTTTTCGGGTCAAGAAACCGTTGTTCTTGTTAAGTTGCATCACACACCTTCCAGGCTGTTTTTCAAAGTAAAAGCCTGCGTGGTAAAGTCAGTAAACTGAGATGCTCCAGCTTTAAAAACTTGCTGGCTTCGGGCCTGGTGGCTCCGTGAGGGTGAACACAAGCAGATGCAGCAAATTTATTCCGAGCCTGATCCCTGAAGAACTTTGATGCATGTGTACAAGAGCAGGAGGTTGAGCAACACTGCGGAGCCAGATGCCAGCTTCGAGGAGTTCTACAAGTGCAAACAAGTAGCACAACATGATGCATTGCTGCTCTCATGGTCAGCTCTCCGAGGACGGAGGCAGCGCCGCTCTGTCTTCTGTTTGTTTGCAGCACGGAGACTCTGAGGCACACGAACGGCCGCCACCTGCAAGCTGTCACGACATGCAGTGAAATATTTTATGGTGACTTCATAAGGATCAAGCTTCTATAAAAAACCGCGTCTGTTTTCTCCAGTTTTTTGATGAGGTTTTGGCTGTTTGTGTTTTCATGGGATTTCACCATTATATTTAGCTCTTGTTGGTTTCCATGCAAAGCTGCTGGAATATTACGTTTGCTTTTCTGTGCCACTCGGTGAAAAGGGGCAAATATGCAAGGCAGCTGAGCAATAAGAAGTTCATTCCCGGTTTCTTCCAGATTCCCACTCTTGCCGACGCTCTGCACTTGTATTTGTTTGTTTTTCCCATAGATTGTATAAAATATGGACGTAGTGTCCGTGACGTCACCCATAGGTTTCTGAAGAGCAAAAATGAAGCTAATCGTAGTGTGCAGCCATCTTGGTAGCCTACCTCCGGTTACTCCAAATATGGACAAAGAGGTGGAGCGAGGGCGGAGCTGAGGCGGGTCCTATGGGCCGGCTGAATGAACGCTATTGGCTGAAAAAAGCCGCTTTATTCCAAATAATCAAACTAGCTACGGCTAGCCAGCTAGGTTAAATGCTGAATATCGTTGCTAGCCGGCTAACCCCACGACCATCTCTTTCCCAAACTCAGTGACTAGAATTAGCCGGGGTGACGCCCTTTAGACCGTCAGTGGCTAGTTTTCAATCAAAGTGGCGTCACTTAGATTGACAGCTATGAATTGTGCATAATGATGTATTTTGTATATTTTAAACGAACGCCTTATAAAAAAATTTGCAGCCCCCGCCACAGAGTTGTCATGGAGTAGAAAAACAGCTTATGAGACTAGAGCCATGTTTTGAACCAGGCTGTAAATATGTTTTTTTCTGTCGTAAAGTCAGACATTTTAACATGGGGCTCAAATGTGATTGACTCCCTTCTGCAGCCTGCTCTAGCGGTTATTCGAGGAACTGCAGCTTTTTTGCACTTCCGCATTGGCTTCATTTTTTAGCGCCGGAGGTTGCTGCTTGGTTTTTCCTCATTTGGCTCTGATCTGACATCGACTACGAGGACGAGCGCGATGTTGCTGCGGGCACAGCGCCTGCCGGTGATCTCATCCCGTGCAGGACCGCGCTGAGACGAGCAGGCCGCCGTGTCGACCCTAGGTTTGATAAGCTGCCTCGCTGCTGAGGAGGCCGGTGCTGTTTACAGCCGGAGGTTATCTGGCTGCTCCTCCACGGCTGCTGCTGGGCCGCGGCTCTGCAGCTGTTGTTTCCCTCCTTACCTCATATATGAGCCTGCGCACTGTCTGTCTCCAAGATAGAAAATCGTCTCTCAGATGGAGGAAAAAAACAGAGAGGCAGAGGGAGCCTCTTATAGTCATGAAGGCAGTCTGCTGTAAATGGTAGGGAGAAGGCCTGAAGAGCTGTTTTTGGCAATTTGTGCTCACAGTGAAATCTTCGCTGTGAAGACTCTGCCAAGTGTCTGCACCGGTGGATGGATCTGATTATTCCAGACTGCTAGGGAGCAGGAATTCTGGAACAAAAAAAGAGATTTGGCTGGATGAGTCTGAAAAACATCAGTCTGAATCTCAGTGCAGACCCTCGCTTCCAATCGAGTCGTTCTCGACATAAAGGACCCATCATTGTGACGTTTGCAATGAAGCTGTTGTGGCTGCAGAACATCTGTCCTGCTCAACCCCCCCCACTGACTATGATCATCAATGGGAGAGAGTAACGCTAAAGCTAATAAAGTCATGAGAGTAAATGATTGGTGCTAACTCTCCGAAGCTGCCTCAACAGTAAATCACCCCCCCACACCCGCTTCACGTTCATGTGTTTCTATAATGAAGAGCACATGTAGGAGCGGCAGCTGCCTCAGTAAATACGACCGATGGCTCCACTTGGCTGTCAGATTGGAGATCGATCTGACCCCAGAACGACATTAATGCTCTAAGATGATGATCAGAGTGAATAATACGCAGGCTGAAAAAGCGAAGCATGATGTGACGCTCATTTACACCCTGAACATTACCCCACTGTCGTTACTCATTTAGTTACAATAATAAAATATGAAGACAGGGTGTTTGGGCGTGTTTACATCTGTGTTCATCCATGTTATTCTTGGAGTCATTTCCACCCTTGGGGACAATATATAAAAAGCATTGCAATACCTACATCATTCGTCTAATGTGAATGTAAATATGTCCCTAAAATTAAAGGTTCGGGTTCACTCAAATGACCGTAAACATACTTTCTCATGTCTCTTGAAAAGTTTGGGTTTTATTTGTCCAGGTTTTTTTCTGGACACCAACACAGTGGAGGTGAATGGAGTTCAGACAGAGACCTATGGAAACAACTGGGGGAAGTAAACCAAAAATATAAAAGCACTTAAATAACTCAAATGGGACAAAAGGGACTAATAAAGTTTTTTTTTTTTATTGAATTGAAAACTGAAAGTCATTGTTCTATTTCAAATTCAGTCTGAGAGCTTGAGGGACACGGCCATCCAAGCAAAGTGTAATTCATGCTAATACAAATGCAAGAGAATCTGACTGGTGCGTCTTAATCAAGTGGCAACCTCCTGCACTGAAAAATGAAGCCAATGCGGAAGTGCAAAAAAGCTGCAGTTCCTCGAATAACCACTAGAGCAGGCTGCAGAAGGGAGTCAATTACATTTGAGCCCCATGTTAAAATGTCCGATTTTACCACAGAAAAAAACATATTTACAGCCTGGTTCAAAACATGGCTCTAGTCTCATAAGCTGTTTTTCTACTCCATGACAACTCTGGGGGGGGGCGAATTTTTTTATAAGGCGTTTGTTTAAAATATACAGCATACATCATTATGCACAATTCATAGCTGTCAATCTAAGTGACGCCACTTTGATTGACAACTAGCCACTGACGGTCTAAAGGGCGTCGCCCCGGCTAATTCTAGTCACTGGGTTTGGGAAAGAGATCGGCGTGGAGTTAGCCGGCTAGCAACGATATTTAGCATTTAACCTAGCTGGTTAGCCGTAGCTAGTTTGATAATTTCGAATAAAGCGGCTTTTTTCAGCCAATAGCGTTCATTCAGACGGCCCATAGGACCCGCCTCAGCTCCGCCCTCGCTCCACCTCTTTGTCCATATTTGGAGTAACCGGAGGTAGGCTACCAAGATGGCTACGCACTACAATTTGCTTCATTTTTGCTCTTCAGAAATCTATGGGTGACGTCACGGACACTACGTCCATATTTTATACAGTCTATGGTCTTAATTTAAGTCACAGTCCTGTCTGGCTTACATTGCCAGCATTAACCATCAGGAGCGTTTCTGCCACATCGTCCTCGCAGCCGATGTCACAAATATCGATGTGACCTCAGTGTTTAAACAAATAAAAGTCAGGATGAGAAGTGTGAGTCCAGCGGGAACATTTCACTCTGTGTTTCATGCGGAAAAGTGCAAGCCAAGCACGACACGCCGGCCTTTATGTGGTGTAATGTATCTCGTGTGTCAGGAGCTTTTTATGAAACACCTAGGATAAGAGCCGCGTGGATGAAACCTAGTATCAGTCATCGGTGGAAAAATGACTCATCTGTTCGGCCAGTACCCCAGAAACTGGCTTAATTGACTCATTTAGAGGAAGAATATTCTAATATCTCATCTTTATCTGCGAATGGAAGAATGTATTGCGGAGTTGACCTTTTTAGTTCCCTTTGATCTGCGGACCAGAGCCTGAGCTTCTGTGTCAGTCTGACCAAAATGTGGATTTGCAGGACAGCTCTGGAAAGCTCATCTGAAGAATGTGCTGCCGCCGTTTAGCAGCAGTGGAATCAAAGAGCTTCTCAGACCGACCAGAAATAGTGTCTTTTGGCCCCCGAAGTCGACAGTCCATCATTCCTCGCCTTGTTTTGAATCGAATAAATCCCAGATCTCTGAGAAGAGGAGGAGAAAAATATGTTGATACACGCAGGAGAAGAAGCGGCCGTGTCGAGCGACGATGAAAAATCGTCCCTAACTGCGTTCTCAGAGATGATATTTTGGTCTCTTATTGGAGGCGGAGGAGGCGGAGGATGCAGGGTCATCACTCACTCGGCCAGGTTTCATACAGTTTTGGGTGATTTAGTGGCGCTGAGAGGCTGGGAGCTGCATTGTTCCTCGGTGGGAGCCTGGAGAACACACACACACACACACACACACACACACACACACACACACACCGACAGATTATTTAACTGTTCGAAAAGACTGTGTGTGTATGTGTGTGTGTGTGTGTGTGTGTGTGTGTGTGTTTGTGTGTGTAGGGAGGTAAAGGAAGTTGAAAAAAGAGAGGAAGGTGCTCAGTCAAGAGAAGAATTGAAGGGGGGGGGTCAGGGGAGAAGGTGGGCGGGCGATGAGACAAAATTTAACTCAGGACTGACCGGAGGAACGGAGGAGAGGCTTTAAAACACTTTAACTTGTAACAGTTACTTATTTTTAGTGTCTGGACTGAACAACAGGTTGTCTTTCTGCCGGTGGTGCGTGAGAATTCCTGGTGATCGACGAATAGCTTTTGCACAGGAAGTGATTCGTTTTTGCATTATTCAATAAAGAAACTAGTCACGCATGGATCTGTGAGCTGTCGTGGACGGTTGTCGGAGTAGAATAAAACAAAATTAGTTAATTAAAGGGTGCTCTTGTGCTCTTCTTCCCTGGGAAAGACTTTTCCCAACACGGGCTCAAAAACTCTTTTGAAGCAAGCATGAAGTCTGAAATGCAAATTACATGTTGTGAGCATGTATAATGTAACAGTACAGGATACAATTTCTCATCATGGACACCATAATTTTCCTCAGCTAATGGTTAAGGACGGGCAGCTTGAATAATGGCTACACTCCAGAGATGTGTTATTGCTCTTCTATAAAGTCGGAGCGTCTTGGAGCAGAGTTATCTTTAATTTCAGGCCCGGGTTAATAATCCAGAAACACTTGATCTGGAGAGTGGATGGTGTTCACGTCATCCCACAGTGTTCATGCACAGAGCGAAGAACTCTCAGCAGCCTCGCATGCTGGAAAATGAGAGTTGTTAAATTTTACATGAAGGACGTCTTTTGGAAACCAGTGATTTTGGAAAGCTTCAGTTTGCTGCACGGCTGCACAGAGACGGCCGCAGTCTGTGACTTAATGGTGGCTGCCATTTTCAGAACAGGGGCTATTTTAGAGAATATTTCATGAAAGCTAAATAAATCAGAGGCTCCATTATCTGTGGATATAACAGGCGCAAAGCATGAGAGGAAACATTAACTCAATATCATTGCAGAATGTGTCCCAGTGTCTCAGACTTGAAAAAGAGCACAGGTGTATTTTTTTTGCAAAAGGTGGATGTCAGTTTTGGATGGTGAAGAGAAGTGAAAAGTTCCCACTGTCTTGTCTGCAATCTTTAACTATTAGACTAAATGTTGCACCTGCACCACATTTTATATCAACATTATCAGTGCTGTATCACCACAGACATTCAGACACAGCCGTCTGTTTTCTGCAAAAACACTTTTCTGGCCGTTCTTCAACACCGTGACTCAGGAACAGAAGGAGAAGTTGTGACCATATTTGAATTTTTGCTCAGATTTGGTGACACTAATCTTTGGTGTTTACCTCCAAACTGTGTGATTGTTTAGATCTTTTATGCTGCTGCACATTTTAGGATTTCTTTGCCGCAACATCCTTATTTGAAATGTTGTCGTTGACCACAAGATCTTCACTTCCTTTTGCCAAGAAATACACTGATACCTTGAACTCTTCAGATGGATTCTTCTATAGAGATTAGTCTGTTCAGACGTGGATGTAAACTGGAACTTGAGTGGACGGGGGATGCACACGACCACGAGTACTTCCAGCTTTCTATTTCATTTCTCACTTCTAATAAACGTGTTTAATTTCACTATAATTTCCACATATTATTCTCTCTCTCTTCTGTTGGACGTGTTTCTGTGTGAGGCCATTTCTCTGCCAAGCGGCAACCTCTGGCGCTGAAAAATGAAGCCAATGAGGAAGTGCAAAAAAGCTGCAGTTCCTCGAATAACCACTAGAGCAGGCCACAAAAGGGAGTCAATTACATTTGAGCCCCATGTTAAAATGTCCGATTTTACGACAGAAAAAAACATCTTTACAGCCTGGTTCAAAACATCGCTCTAGTCTCATAAGCTGTTTTTCTACTCCATGACAACTCTGGGGGGGGCGAATTTTTTTATAAGGCGTTCGTTTAAAATATACAGCATACATCATTATGCACAATTCATAGCTGTCAATCTAAGTGGCGCCACTTTGATTGACAACTAGCCACTGACGGTCTAAAGGGCGTCACCCCGGCTAATTCTAGTCACTGAGTTTGGGAAAGAGATGGTCGTGGGGTTAGCCGGCTAGCAACGATATTCAGCATTTAACCTAGCTGGCTAGCCGTAGCTAGTTTGATTATTTGGAATAAAGCGGCTTTTTTCAGCCAATAGCGTTCATTCAGCCGGCCCATGGGACCCGCCTCAGCTCCGCCCTCACTCCACCTCTTTGTCCATATTTGGAGTAACCGGAGGTAGGCTACCAAGATGGCTACGCACTACGATTTGCTTCATTTTTGCTCTTCAGAAACCTATGGGTGACGTCACGAACACTACATCCATATTTTATACAGTCTATGTTCTCTGCCCACCTCAGCGCCCCATTATAAACAAAGCCGTGGTCCCGTCCTGCCTGGCGTCTGGGAGGCCACTCCTGGGCGAGGCCAGCTGCGCCGCCAGCACCGGCCTCCGTCCTCGGCTTATTGTCAGCTTCTCTCGCTGCCTCAACTGTCCTCGACACCCTGACAGTCCCCTGCAGCCAAACACACACACACATGCCAACACACATTAACACGTAGCTGCACACGCTCGGTGCGAGCAGCCACCTGTGTACAGTGTAGGCGCACACACACACGTCACGGTCGTTACAGCCAGCGAGGCTCAGGTTGCAGAGTAACACGCACCCCCAGTCCAGGTGGAGTGCAGCATGTGTGTCGTTACCACAACAATACACACACAGACACGTATGTGAACTCCACATTCCTTTGCATTTCACTTTCTCTTAAAGATGCATTTCAACACACCCCGACGACAGCCGACCCTCGCCGCCGTCTGGAGCACACAATCGCACACGCAGCCCCGAGGTCAGAGGTCTGTTATTCCAGTGCGAGAGCCAGCTGAGCGTCCAGCGACCAGACAGACTCCACGGGTCCGTGCATGTGTGCGCAGACCGCTAACTCGGGCTAAGCCTCTGCGACACAATGTGTATTTTTGTACATTAGCGAGAGTGCCTTCACCCTATTTTAGCACAGCACTGACAGTGTTTGTATCCAGAGCCTCTCTCCTGCCAGTAACCCAGTCCACGGTTTACAGCTCAGGCATTAGTGTGTCTCTTCACACAGGACCCGGGGGCCACAGCGAGAGTATGAAAACGACATTAGACCACGTGGATCACCTTTCACCCCCCTCCTGACTCTGCTGCGCAGCGCCGCGGGGTTCAGGGGCGAAACCTTATCGCCGCACTGTTGTTTTGGGGACAATGGCGGCTGGTTAAGTACGGGGGGGAAAAAGTGTACAATATTTCACGCGTGTGCCCGACGGTTACCTGTTGGACGGCTGAAAGACACATCCACAAAATGGCCTAGAACATGTAGAACATCAGGAACACTTGCCAACACCATAAATCTTCCATGAGATGAATAAAAGAGAAGGCTGGAAAAACTGGCTTTAAACTCAATGTCACATAGAATCAATTACTAACTGGACTCAAATGTGCGCCAAGCATTGAAACCGACAGTTTTCATGGTTGCTCGTTTTGGCACTTAAATCCCACAAGTACAGACAAATTTTCCAGCAGATTTATGTGTTTGACACACAGGTAAAGTCTCAAAACACTGGTGTAAAATCAGTTAAATGACACCGGCTGTGAATGAAAAACAACATCAATGTACCGGTTCAGTCTGACCTTCATAGTGTGAAACTGTAAAAGTGTGATTATGACCTGGAAACATGCAGAGTCACAAACAGATTTATTGATTATACTTTTCGTCTTTTTCCAAAGTCCAGGTTTTGTCGAGGCAGCTGATACCAGCAAAGCCGGCGCATGTAGTTTTGGTAACTTGCAGGTGAAAAGATGTCTTGACTCCAAGCGGCAACCTCCGGCGCTGAAAAATGAAGCCAATGCGGAAGTGCAAAAAAGCTGCAGTTCCTTGAATAACCACTAGAGCAGGCTGCAGAAGGGAGTCAGTTACATTTGAGCCCCATGTTAAAATGTCTGATTTTACGACAGAAAAAAACATTTTTACAGCCTGGTTCAAAACATGGCTCTAGTCTCATAAGCTGTTTTTCTACTCCATGACAACTCTGGGGGGGCGAATTTTTTTATAAAATGGACACACGGACACTACGTCCATATTTTATACAGTCTATGGTCACGGCCGATGCCGTATTCGCGTTTTTATCCTCGCCCTTGTGTGTGTGTGAGTGCGTGCTTATGGGTGTGTGTCCTGATGAAGATGCCGGTCACCTGCGCCGACTGACCTGCGGGAGGCGTGCCGGGCGACCAACCAATCAGGGGGACCGACGGAAGGCTATAAGAAGCCGGCTGGCCAGAGAAACGGCAGTAAGCTGTAACCAGCCCCTGCTCGTGTGCCACTGTGCTTTTGTGAACTAGAATCTGCTTGTAACCTGGTGAGGCTTTAGTTTAGTGCTTAGGACTTGTTTTGTTTTATAGGAACATTTTGCACGCACTTAGTTTTCTATGTTAGATTCATTAGTCTTCTTTTGTTCTCGTTTTCTTTGTCTTAGTCGCAGCACTCAATTAGGCCCTTTGGATGCCTCACCTTTTGTTGTTATCATATCTTACTTTTGTTAATAAATAACTCAATAACCTTTTACATCTGGGTATTTTTATGTTGCACCCTTTTCCTAACGATCTGGGCGTAACACCTGTTAAAACTGGACTGTGTTTCATTAGAGTTGACTAGATTATTACCTTTATTTCAATGGCATTTCTGTGACTAACAGCTTCTGCAGGATCAGAAAGAGTTTGGGGTCTCTCACTCAAAACAATAAAAAACAAAAGGCATAGCTTGACGATGTAGTGAATCACGGGAGATGTTGTCTTCATTGTTAAACTACAATTGCTGATGAAAATCTATCTGTCATGACTCAGGCAGAAATGAGGTCATGTATTAAGGTTTTCTTTACGTTACATTTAGCCACATTTGCCGACTTCCTTCATCACTCTCTGACGTATCACCTGGTATTTTCTCTGTCCCCATGAAACATCCCTTTGACTGAAATTACTCTGGGTTTAAATAAGAGCACAACTTAAAATATATATAACATATAGTAGGTCTAGTTGTTTTTAGACATTTTAATTTGCAAATGTTGCTTATTATACCTTTAAAAAGTGACTTGTTTGTCTCCGCCCACAAACTAATTTTTAAAAGAATAAAAAGACCCTTCCCCTCAACCACTTCAACCTTTCAAAATTAGTTTGATTTAGAATCTGCTGCCAATTATCTAAAACCACCAATAAGGTCAGTAAAAGAAAAAAGTTTCCCTTGTTCATTAGTAGAAGTTTTTTTCAGGTTGAAAGCTCGATGTGAAAATCTTGTATTTCCTCGTTCATTCACTTCTGTATTTGTCGATAGACGTTGGTTCAACATGTCATAAATAACCTAATCATTCTTTAATTAAAACTAAATATTGAAGTTGTTTATTGAACTTGTGTAACATTTCACTTTCTTGAGGAACCTGTTCTCTCCGTGTCAGTGTCGGTGTGGCGTCCTCTCAAACCCTCTGTCTCCGTGCCAAGGAGCAGCCATGGATAACAGCGGCGGCGCTTCAAACGGAGCTTGTCAAAACAGTCTTTCCACTGTCCAATTTCACCGCCTTGATCCTCAGGAATACCAGCAGAGGCAGAGGAATGCCTCCAAGACCCTTGCGGTCCTGCTCCGCTTCAACAAACACCCCAAAGTCCTGTTTGTTTGCTCTGAAAATAATCAGCCCGGGGCCTGTTTTTTGAGCCGCGTGGCAGAATCTGTGCAGCAATGATGTCCCCGTCTGCTGCACTTTTCAGACGTGAGCTTTGGCCCATTCCCATGCTTTTCACGTTTTACAGACATTGTCAAGGTCCGTCACAAAGAAGAAGAGATGTTCCTTCTGCCTCAGCTTGACCTTGTGAAACCGTCGTCTCCTGCTACGTGTCCTCATCGTTGTCCAATTTCAAATGGATTTCAGTCACAAACCGTCATTTCTTATCCGGTTTGCACCACTTTTCTTCTCTCTACCATCGAGTAATTGAGTGCAGATCAGCTGGCTGCACCACCTCACAGCTGTGCGTTTGGCATAACAGCATCCAACCTTCGCGCCAGATCTCAATTTCCTCCACATTTTCCCTTTGGTTTGACTTAACCATTGTCAGTCTGCAACAACTGCAGCCACTGGCCTTGAGGACATTTCATTTAACTAAGGTCTGTTTCTGCCATGCCTGTCAGTTTTGTAACGTCCCCAAGAAAAAAACTCCCTAATTTATGACTCCACCATTGTTCTCCTGCCTTCAAAGCATGCCTTTGAGATCTGCGCTGAACAAATGATGCAGCAAGTTTCACACAAACCACAAATAATGGCCTCATGACCCCAGTAGAGTCTTTGAGTTATTAACTCTGATGCAGCAAGATCAGCCACAATAAAAGGTCAAAACTAAGGTCACGGATATTTCTGTGAGGAAAACAAGGTACTGAGTGAGTGCATTAATGTTCCACAGGTCATCATAATCTACCTGTGAGCCTCCCCCCTCCTCATACCTCCAGTGAAGAGGTCGTCATCTCGTGAAGCTGAGAAAACAACAGAAAGCTCAGGCTTGGTCTGGCGGCCAGGTCAAGGACCTTAAGAGCCACAAGAGGCCGGCCCCCCCTCTGGGTCATTAATAATTAATGAAACCTGAGTCTGGGATACGAGGCCATGACTAAACACAAAAAGAGCCGGAGCAGGGAGAGAGCAGGGCTGGGCAGTAAGGGGAGAGGAAGGGAGGGGGGGCAGCTGATAGAGAAAAGGCCCTGAATCCGGCTCTGGCTACAGTTCGTGCTTTCACTGTATGCTCCAAAGGGTCCAGACACAACAATCTGCACAACCCAGCGACGTTTGAAAACCAAAGATGGGGAGTGACTGATTTTAGTTCAGAACTGGAGTGAGGTGATGGAAGTGGAGAAAGAGGAGGGTGGAGGAAAAAAAAAGTGGGGTTGCCCAGTTGGAGAGAGAAAAAGCAGCTCTTGGAATGAAAAACAGCGTGAAAGTCTCCTGGTTGTTTCCCATGAAATCCTGCCACTCTCCAGCTCCTATTCAACAGAACGTGCTCTCGCCCTGGAGGTGCTATCACGCCGAGACCTCCATTACGAGCGTAGCCTGATGAAAGAGTAGCTAAGGGGGGCTTAGGAGGTTCGGCTCTTAACCCTCCCCCGTCAGGCCACATATGAAAGAAGATATTTCAACATGATATTATATGATGAGTAGTTTTTTGGGAGAGCGATCTGTTTGGATAAAGTGATCCAATCTTGCAGACGACTCCCACAAAGTTAACAGTGCATTATCTAATATTTGTCTTTGCTCCAGATTTTTGTTCCTCTGCAAGTTTAATACTTTGCAGTGGATGTTCCTCGATGTTAAACACGACCACACTGATGTTGCTGACATTTCTTGGCTGCACTTTAGGTCGTATCAGTATCGTGCCTGTAACCACAATAAGAATCACTCTCTCCGCTGTTATTCTCACTTGTTATTCCCTGAGTGTTTTTTTCTAACTGATGCCTTCGATTTCATTGCAGAGTTCGTCGGACGACTGCGACCCACACGAGGGGATCCACGAAGGGAAAGAGGGCAAGTACCGCCTGCAGGTGACCCAATTTGTTCAGAGGTTGGAGTACTGGCACAAGGAGCTGACGAACACCTTAGTTACCTCCATCAGCGTGGTGCCGGTGCACGGCCGGGCGGTGGCGTACCTGGGCACCGCCGACGGACGCCACATACAGGTACAGAAGCCTTTTGCATGAAGCGTCTTTAAAACAAGACGCTTATTTGCATGGAAAATACAAGCAGTTAGGCCTAAACAGAAACCCTGAGGCTGTAGTGGCCGGTGCGGTTTCCCTCTCTCATTGTTCATGTAAATGCGGCAGGATGTTGGTACGTGAGCAGTGAAAGCGTCCGCAGTCGGCCGCAGGTGCATCTGCTCCAGGCAGGTCGGGGGAAACCGTGACCGAGCAGCAGGACCTTTCTGTTTGCACAATGTGCTTACCTTTGACCTTTGCTCAGCGAGCCTCCAACAAGCCAACGTTCCAGTCTGCCATCTGAGCAAACACAGTCCCTTTCTGTCTATCATTGTACAACCAACAGTTGATTTCACCCCCCAATGATCGTTCGTTAGCTGCTTTCAACGTCTCATGCACGAGCTTTCAATACACGTGTGGATTTTAGTCGTGGGATAACTTTGCACTTTTGCATATATCCCATCTTGTGTAAGGACGGTGTGAGAGAATACATGGCTGACTACCCTGAAATCAGACCGGTGAGCTTTTTGTTAAGAAAACAGAAACCTTGGCTGAACTGCTCACAGGACGGGTTTAGTCTTGAGTTTGAATCATGTGGAACAATGATTTTGTTTTGAGCTGTTTTTCTTGGGTTTCCACTTAAATTGATCACAAAGACCAAACTAGAATCTGCCATAATCAGTATTCAGGCATTTTTCTTGGTGCCACTGCTG
This sequence comes from Centropyge bicolor, assembly GCA_037975185.1. Classification (NCBI taxonomy): domain Eukaryota; kingdom Metazoa; phylum Chordata; class Actinopteri; family Pomacanthidae; genus Centropyge; species Centropyge bicolor. Next base: position 86,975 of record JBBMOC010000105.1, on the reverse strand, counting down.
ACCAAGACCTCATCAACAAATTCGACAGCACATGACAAAGACATTCTCACACTACTTTGTAACATGGACACAATAATGGAAACACCTAACAACACCTCATCCTTTCTTCCATTTCTCTTCAATCCTTTGTAAAGGTTTTGTGCTTTTTACGCCAAGATCTCCATCCTTGAGATTTAGCGTTGATTGCAAGTTATTTTTTACCTCCAGCGCCAGCCTTAATGCTGCCTGAAGCTTTTGTTAGCAGTTTTTTGCCAAAACTGTCAGAGAGGTTTTAGGTGTCTGTGTGGTCTCATTACAGGCCACTCTTCCTTTTAGCAGGTGTTTGGCTTTTGGGTAAGCACTGATTTCGTAGCAGGTTAATGGATGTTACAGTTGTCTTTCAAACATGCTTTCGAAATTTTTCGAATTCGAAAATTTTGCTTTCTAATTTCCAGCAAAATTTGGCTCAGTTTTTGCTAAATCACACAAATCATCACAGTCAGTGTTGAGCGGGAATTTGTTTTAATGACTTCCCAGACTCAGACCTGGCACATCAGATGGTGTTTGTTGCCTTCAGTGCACGTGCAGTTGAAATGTGGATTTGGCCTGTTGGAGACCTGTTAGTAACCTTATTTTGTTTTGAAGAGTCATGCAAGTGCAGCTCATCGGAGTAAAATAAAAAGTTTTGGCATTCACCGTAATTAACTCAGTATGACTCCTCTGTGTAGCTGCATATTAACATGACTCACTGTCTCTCTCCCTTTTCATTTTCATGTCCATCGTCTCTAACAGTGCGAGTGCATGCGACGGTTGCAGCTGCAGAGTAAAGTGCAGCAGGTGACGTCGTATCGTCGAGCGAAAACTACGACGACTGGAATGAAACGCATAAAGTAAACGCTGAATTACCTCACGTGTTTTTGAAACACAAGAATGAAAAGACACTCGTGGAAAAAAAAAAAACAGGCAAGAGAGACGTGGAAAAAAAGGGTCGACAGCTGCACGGAAAGGGAGGGAGGGATGGAGGGGGGGCGGTGGTGGTAGTGGGGTGCGAGGGGGCTCACAAGCCAAACGGCACGTTAATGGCGATCGGCGGGCTTCGCTGACACGTTGCCTCGCACGGCATTTTCTACTCACTGAGCGTCCCGTGCAGCTGTTGCTGTGTGTTCTCTCGACCGTCGACCCCCCCCCTCCTCACAAGCTTGCCTTCATTTTTTTCTGTTTTGTTTTTTCTGTTTTTTGTGGTTGGCTGAATTGGCCGAAGCTCATTGTTTTAGCTGAAGGGTTTTAGAAGGTCTGAAGAGGAGAGCAGCTGTCCGACGCTGCAGAAGCCTCCTTTTTATCAACTTATTCGTGCCAGTCATCGAGACAGAGAAGGAGGGAACAGAGGTTTCTGACAGAATGAAGTCTGATATTTCTTGAACTTGATTTCTAAGGAATGCAAAGAAAGAAAGAAAGAAAAAGAAATTTACTGAGCAAGAGAAAGGAATGAATTAGATGGTGATGAATTGATAAACTTGAAATGGAAAATATGACCAGGAAAACTATGGAAGAGACAAAACAGTGAGCATTGATTTTGTTTTCAATCCTTCGTCTCTTCCCTGGAGTTTTAGTACAGACACAGTTGGAATAAACTTGAATAATTAATCACCTTGCTCAAAGGTGTCTCCTTCACTTTCCCAGCCCTCATTTTCCAAAGCCAGTATTTGAACTGACGACCCTCCGGCCAGCTGCCCTCTCCCAAATCTAAGCAAGAGAAAGGAATCTGGGAGAGGGACGGTCGTCATTGTTAGAGCGATAAAAAGAACTTGTCAACTTTTCATGCATTTCAGTTTCCTGGTGGCTCCCAGCGGACGGGACGAGAGGGGGCACGGAGTCAAGGCAGCGACAGAAACAGAGCGTTGCCCCCCCCCCAGTGGACTCCGGCTCAGGAAGTGTTTCCCTCGGCTTCACTCGGGGCCACTGTGGGAATAACACAGCCACCGTGTTTATAGGCCAAACTTCCCCCCGCCTGCTTAATACAATAAGCTGTAATTTACACCGCTATTACCTCCAGAGAGATGCCTGTTGTATGGCCTCGTCCCCAGCGGAAAGCCACCCATTATGCTCGCCGATACAAAGCTAACGTTGATCATGAGGCTCAAACAGTGGAGGCATGACGCCGGAGAACGAGGCATTTGTGAGGGCGAGGCGAGGGCGAACGGCCCATCAGCAAAATCGCATTTAAAATTTACAATGCAGAGCGTTGTAGGTATTTACTGGACGCTCTGACGCACACTAACCTATAACTGGACCGAGAAATTTTTAAGTGTGTTGTAAGGTGTTTTGTTTAGTGATAAATCACACACATGTCATAACTCCCCTTTCTGCCGTGTGTGTGTGTGAGTGTGTGTGTGTGTGTGTGTGTTATAAATGCATGTTTTAGGAGGATGCATGGCTTTGCAGCTCCATCTTGACACGACAGAAAGATTGTGTGTGTCCATGGACTCGATCTATTTGTGTGTGTGTGTGTGTGTTTGTGTGTGTGTTTGAAGGGGGAATGGTATAATTTAGAGGGCTTCATGTAACTGGAGCAACCACACAGCCCATTAGAGACCCTGTTCTGTTCTGTTTGCTCCCAGGCCTGTAATTGCACCGTAACCACGAATGATAAATGCTCTTCCAGGTGTGTCGACTGCACGAGTGTGTGTGTGTGTGTGTGTGTGTGTGTGTGTGTGTGTGTGTGTGTGTGTGTGATAGCAGGAGAACAAGTGGGAAGAGTGCAAACAGTCTGTGTGTGTGTGTGTGTGTGTATGGGTATCTGTGTTTATGTTTGAGTATGTGTGTGCATGACTTGTGTGTTTATGATGTGAAAGTGTTTGTGTGTGTGTGTGTGTGTGTCCAGCATGTGCCTGCAGAGACAAACAGAGTGTGTGTGTGATGGAGAGTGTGTGCAGACTTGTGTGTGAAACACCTCCCGACATGTCAGAGTACACAGTGTTTCTGCCGTCGGCTGCATCTTCTTCTTCTTCTGTGCCCCAAAACCAATCAACTACATTAGAAGTTAACCGCTCATTTGAAAGTCTCTCTTCAAAGCTATAGTGCTTGTTAGGATGCAGACTGTGATGTCCTTCAGAGAAAATGCGGCTAATTGAGGACATGAAGATTTTGTGGCTGCAGGCAGAGCAGAGTTGTAAAGGCTGAAGCTGACTGATTGCCAGAGCAGTTTTATAGTTTCTAATAGCATGAGATCTAATGTGAACCATTAATAGTGTTTGTACATCATTGGCTGTCTTATTAAGAGTTAGAGGGAAAACAACATCACATTTATGTGTCTGTGTTAAAAACAGATTCACTAAATATCTGCCCAACTTCTCCAACATCATCTTTTTTAAATGTTGCATCTTGTTCAGAAAGGTTGTCATGAATACGTCCAACAGTCAGCTGAGTGTTTTTTAATAGAGTTAGAAAGCTGTTGCGAAATCTCAAACTTCATCCCGAGGACTTCAGACCGGCTGAGTGCAGTTTCAGAGTCCAGCTGTTGTTGTCTTGGTTTCTACATTTGTGGAATACATATGGAAACAAACAGTTTTGGAGTCGCTTGAAGTCACTCTTGATGTCTTGGTGTTTAAGACCATGACAGTGAACTAGACGCCAATAAGAGGAAACATGATGGATTTACTTCAATGCAACTCTGCTTTAAGCCAAATTCCAGTGAAGTTATTATCCAAGAAACGATGACACAATCTGGATCATTTTCCTTCACCGACTCCCAGTCGAGGTTTACTGGCTCCAAGCCCAAAAAAACTTTTTCATCCTCAAAGCTTCATTTGTCTTCGGGTGATGCTGCAGATGTATTGTTGCATATAATGTTTCCCTCTTATTTAATTCACGGTGTGTATCAGTGTACAACAATATGAAACGCTGCAGATAAACACAGCAACAATGAAAAAGGAGAAAGTCCCGCCTCCTCGCCAGGTGTCCCCAGCTGACCTGCGTGCTTTTTGAAATAAGTGCAATCTGAAATTCATGGACTCGACCGCAACAGAACAAACAGATTAAAGTGAATGTCTTCGGTGGCATCTGCTCCTAATTCAGAACAGACTGTGTTTATGTGACACTATGATTTCTACCACTATATGTGGAGTCTTCTCTGGAGATGTTTTGGAGACTGAATAATTCAAATATTACTGTGAAACGTTCTTGTTACTAAAGCATTTCAAATGGTGTCTGGCTGGCTTTATATTTCCATTGGATCTCATCTCTACTTGGCTTCTCGCTCCATTGTGTTACTTTATTATTCTCCTCCGTCTCAGCTAATGACGCCGCGAGCTGTGCCAGAGCCGTGACAGCGGTGTTGTATTAATAAATCCTCCTTTAAGATGATGGTAATGTCCTCCTCGCAGGTGCTGTTCTCCAGATTCGCCTCCCCTCATGTAAACATCCAGCTGGACTCCAGACCCGTCTCGGCCAGCGTGGCTCTGCTGGAGGCCGACCCCTCGGGAGGGGCCCTGCTGATGGCCACAGGGAACAAGGTGAGCCTGGAACCGAAAAAAGATTCAGGACAAAAATGTAGCAAAATGGCGAGAAAACAAATGGCAGTAGGTTAACATTGTCCTGTGTTCGTCTCTGAACCATAACAAGAACATAACCCTGATGAATTTCTTGCATTAGCGAGATGATTACAAAAACACTCTTTCACTGAAAACAGATAAACCACAGCAGAGCAGAGCCAGTAGATAAAAGAGAATAATGATCCTGGAGGCTTCCCGCAAGCAACCAAACATTTTTGTTCCTTCTTCTAATCTATTTCTGTCTTTGTTCCCACAGAAATAAAGAATCATGTTTTCTGTCTTCTTCCCAGATCACTAAAGTCCCTCTGATTGGCCCCGGGTGCGGCCAGCTGACCACCTGCACTTCCTGTTTGCTGTCGTCGCGGGTGACAGAATGTGGCTGGTGCAATGGACGCTGCACCAGAGCCAACCAGTGCCCGTCCTCCGTGTGGACCCAGGACTCCTGCACACCTGTCATCACCAAGGTAACCACAGGGCGGCGAGTGACTGAGTCTCCTGGGGCCTCAGTTTGCTGTGATCACATCACGCCAGGTTCAAACTTTGTTCAGGCTCTCTCTGGCTCTGTGTGTTTGGCGTTTGCGAAGGTCATGGTCCTTCCTGAAATAACAGCTCTTTCACAGCAGCACTGTCCTATTTAACGCTGTTCTGACATTGTGAGACTTTACTGAGCTCGGTGTGGGTGGTATTCATTCTCTTAAATGCTGCACCCCATGCTGCTAGGTTGTCTCCATATTAAACTCCACTGCCCTGAATGCAACAAAATGGGTTAATAGGACACAAACCTGTAAAAAACGCCTCTTCCTCTGGGGCTGTTTTTTAACAGGCAGGATTTTGAAAGGAGCCGTAACTCACCGCAGAAAGGTTGCATAAACTGCTTCTTGCACAACACTAAACTACTGGATCTTCCAAAGCGTCTTACTTTACTTAAATATCATCATTTTCTCTGATTTACTCTGTCACTTATTTGCAATGTTGTTGATCCAGCAATGGAAGTCTAGGGAAATCAGCACCCGAATAAAGGTGAAAAGGAGAGCAACAGATTGCGCAAGGCTGTTTTTGTTCCCAGGTCTCAGAATCTGAGTTTTAAGAAGACGTCATCATTTCAGAAACAAAATCCAACTGCACCCAAAAGCTGATTCATCAAATATATTCATTATGGCAACTGTCATTCAAGGGAAAGACCTGAGCTTTATGGCAAGAAATTCTGGTGGTGGAAGGAGGGAGAAGCAAAGGGGAAAGTCATGTCCAAAATGTTTAACCTATCAGTAAAGACAATGACAAAGCAAATACACCTGGAACAACATCGGACAGGTGGAGCAACAACGACGTCCTCTCGGAATCAGGAAGCAACAAATTTATGGAACAGATAAGATAAACCTTTATTCGTCCCTCAGTGGGGAAAAGGTTGCGTTACCTTGGAGAAACATGAGACCAGTCATGAATTATACCATCGCGCATGGTCAGGATGAGTAAATGTGTAAAATCTTCCTTGTGTGTGCGTTAGGTTTTTCCGGCATCCGGACCAATTCGAGGCTCCACAACGGTGACAATGTGCGGCCACAACTTCGGCTTTGACAAGACGGAAAACTTCCAGGCTTCTCTGGTGACGGTGGAGGTGGCGGGAGCTCCCTGCAAACTACCCAGACAAGAATATATCAACAGGTGAGGGAACATCCAGCTTCCACATGTTGCTAAATAGAACCAGTGCCTTTGTGTGTTTCACGGAAAAGTTGTTCGAGTTTTTGTCAGTGTGCACGTTACGCTGCATTTTGAAATGAGCACTGCTCCTGCACGGTATCTGAACAGCCACCTTTGAGAGGCAGAGCGAGACAGAGGGTCTGTTAAGTGGTGGGTGTTTACAAGATAAAGGGACCCGTACACTGGCGTTCTATAGGGGCAGAGCAGGTTTAATAGGGGTTATTGTGTTGAAGAAAGAATGTTAAGAAGCCCCCCCACCCCCGCCCCCTCTCTCTCCCGCCGCATTCAACACATGACTCCTCTAACTGAAAAATTGCTGGGAAAAATCGCTGCATCCAGACTTTCCTCTCTCCCAAATCCACTGGGGCCACGTCCCATTCAAAAGTCCCTTTCGCTACAAACAACCTCATTACAAACTGGGGGGAAAAAAATAAAAACACCATCCACCCGATCCCAGAAGAAGATTGCCTCTTTGTGCAGCATATCATCATTGAATTAGGATAAATGCCGGGTGGCTCGGGGTATAATGCCTCATCTGTGTTGTGTGTTTTTTTGGGGGGGTTGTTTAGGTGGACTGAGATTCAGTGTTCCCCAGCGATCAGTGGGAACTTCACCCCATCGGGACACACGGTGAAGGTCACCAGTGGCCACAAGGTAGCCAAGATAGAGGGCTTCACCTTCGTGGTAAGAAGGATGCTTTTCCTTGATTGCACTTTTTGAAAAATCTGTTCATTTTACAAGTGAGTTATGAATCTGTTTGTCTGACAAGATGTAAAAAAAGAAACATCTATACATGAAAATGCTGGTACACACTGATGCCAACAGTGCTTTTATGTAAACTTGAGTTAACGTCAAAGTTCCCGTAAGTAGCAAACGAGCATTTAAACATTTCAGTTCGTCAACGTGTTTGTTGGTTTCAGAACCCCGTGATCCACGAAATCTTCCCGACGTTCGGGCCGAAGTCTGGGAACACCATGCTGACCATCAGAGGAGCTTTCCTGGACACCGGAAACAAGCGAGAGGTGACGATCGGGAAAGCAGCCTGTAAGATCCAGAGGTCAGTTCAGTCACCGTTCTTTTCCCTCCATCTCTTGGGCTCGCCTACTTCACAGCAGAAAGTTTGCAACTCTCTGCTTTTTTCTTTCGTAAAAGGGATTTCAAGGGTTTTGCTGCACTTACTGTAGAGGAACTGTTACACACACTCCAATGTCCCTTGGCCTTACTATATTTTTTTAAATATGTTGCCTATGAATAGCAGGATCAGTCACTGGTTCCTTCTCATTCTGTCTGGTTTCCCGCTCAAGCCGTACTCATCAGGAATTATCTGCAGCACTAATACATGAGAAATGCTTGAATAGGGGCTTGAACAATGGTTGCCACTGTACAAACTGACACAACAATACATCCTGTGTGTTTACCCATTCCGCCGTCAGCTTGTCGTCCAGCATGCTGACCTGCAAGACGCCTCCGCACGCCGTCCCCTCCAAGCAACCCGTGAAGTTGACGGTGGATTCGGTGGAGCGCCATGCCCCCGTGCCGTTCACCTACAACCAGGACCCCATCATCAACAGCATCCAGCCCTCGCGCTCCTTCGTCAGGTTAGAGCTGTATTCATGTCAGTGTCATGTCCTATCCACCGAGTTCTTCTTGGCGTGTGGTGGCCAGCGCCAAACAGCTTCTCAGAAATGGTTTGAATATCACCCTTCAAACTTCACCTTATACAAGGTGAAAGAGAGAGAAAGCGAGGGCGAGTTTGACTGAGAATATTTGCCGATGAGCCGAGACAGATTAACGCTTTAGTTTTACAGCAGGAGGAAACGAGTAGGAGGTGACGAGTGGCTAAACTGCTAACGCTAACAGCAGGCGCCTCCCGGTGGGGATCTACTGTGTCTCTGTCTGACATCCGTCCTCTCCCCCCCCCCTCCCCTCACTGTAGCGGAGGCTGCACGGTGGCTGCTCATGGCTTCTTCCTCCAGTCCGGCCTCCAGCCCCAGATGGTCCTCACCACCGGTCAGGACGCTGAGGTGTTTCATGTGGTGAGTGCAAGAAGGGATTCAGATCCCAAAATCACAGAAATCTATCAGCAGCAGCAAAAGCACCCATCATCGACGTAGATAAAAAAATATTCCCCTCACTTTCCATGCATTACATTTGGCATTACATTACATTTATTTAGCTCTATTTATTATTTATTTGTGCATTTTGATTGCAAGAATCTTGCGCATGTTTTTTTGCTGCCTCCAAAAAATGTTCCTGCTCCTGAGGTGAGACCCTGCGTCACTGTGCAGATGTGAGATGGGATTTGCTTTTAATGCTTTTAAACGTTGAGACGACATTTGTGCATTTGTGTATTTTTAATTTAATTTACTAATCGTTTGCAAAAAAGGATCATAAAAAACACTCAGGAGATCGTTGCTACTTTGGAGACTTTCCATTTTCCCTTATGCATCTCTGTACGTCTCCTTTCCAACACCTGTACAAACACGAAATCTTCATCATAAAATCTTTGCTGTTCTTGAGATGCAGTGGAAACGCAAACACCAACGCGCCAAAGCAACTTTCGGATCCTGATTTAGTTCGTCAGTTTTGTTCCTGCTGCCTCTTATATCCTGGCTCTGTTTGGTTAAAAAACATAGGCAATATGACAAGGTGAACAGAAGGCAAACCGGAGTAATTCTTCTTCGAATACCTCGCTGTCATGGGCATGGTATTGTCATTATACAAGCTAACGCCCCCCGTTGAAAATGGAAAAGAGCTAAAGTGTCAGCAGACAAACATGAGGAGGGAGGAAATGGAAAAGCCACAGTCTGATCAGTGGGATCCAGCTGTCACCTCTGGCTCACACACAGTAGCACAGCGAGGTCTTTAGGATGCTCTGGCTCTCCTCATCTCCGTCAGACTTTATTCTACTTATTGCAGGAAAACGATACGCACACATGCCTGAAGTGCGTCATCGCTCCATTAGTCTGACCGGCCTTTAGAGCTGGAGGTGTTTTAAATTATCTCACGCTCAGCGGGCTTTCGCCGAGCTGTCTGCAGGCCTTTAAAATGAAATTGATGCAGCTTAATTATAACGGCCCTGAAATGGTGTTAAATGTATAGAACATGTCATTTATGAGTTTGAGCCGATTCTCAGTCGTCCAGGTCGTAAGTCAGAGGCAGCAGGACCTGCTGTTTTCAATCAGGCGCTGCTGCTGAGGCATCAGGAGCTGGACACACGACACCCATAGCTTCTATACTGTGAAGAGCAGGATCGTAAATGAGCATAAGAAAAAGCTGCACAACTCCTTCTTTCAATTTCGTCTGTTGGTATTTGACTCAAACAAAACACACTCCAAAAATATGAGTTCATTTTGAGTTTTATTTTCTGCAAACATCAGACTTGTTTTCTCTGCAAAATGGTATTTAAAGTTGTATTTTACCTGATTCAAGTGCAGAGATCTCTTTTACTTTTTCATTTTTCAAGACAAACACTTTGGCAGATTTTTGAACTTTTTGAAAATTTGATTAAGATAAATGTAGTTTTGCTTCTCTGGAACAATCGAATTTGAAACCTGGAGAAGATGTCGACCTTCCCCTCATAACACAGACACAACATTCAAGAAGAAAAACAACATTATTTGGCCTGTGTTGTGCAGCTTTACCAAAGCTTTCATGTTGAAAAGAGTCTGTGCCGTCTGAAGTAATAATACTGACCACAGAAACTACTCACCACGGCTTCCCTCTGTGTGAACCTCCTGACCTCCTGATCCTCCCGTACAGTCCGCTTGGATAACAGTCTCTCAGCTTGGATTTCATCGCAGTTGTTGCTGAAATCTTACCATGAAAGAAACGAGAGAAATTGAGCTTTTTTCTGTGTGAGCATGGTGAAATTTTTAGATTAAGATACTCACTTATACTCTTAACAACTTGGACTTTATTAGAAGATACATGAGCCTTTCAGGAGTTCGTATTTTTTCGTAAAGAAGACAACATACTGTGAGTCATGACAAACAAATTTGATCAGGACCGAGGTGCGTTGTTCTCTGTGTGTGTTTGCCTTCAGGAGGCGGTTTGAGGACAAGCAGTGCTTTGTAATGATGTTATCTGTCATCCTGAGGCGCACGCCGCTGCAGGTTCAGTCAGGAGATGATAATGCGCTCAGCAAATACACAGAGGCTGATACAGAGCACGTACACTCATGGAACAAGACTTCCATCCCAAACCTCAGTGACACAATATCCCTTTATCTCTCATCTGTCTCTCTTCCTCTGTTTGTCTCTCTCTCTCACACACACTCACACACAGTCCCTGCAGTGTCTCATCTTTCAGTTTCCCTTTCCCTGGTCATTGACCTGTGTTCAGGTCAGCGGCTGATGGCTCTCTGGGGAGCTCAGGCTTCGTTACACACAAACAGCGCAAACAGCTTGAGGGCTCTGAAATTAGGCCTATGATCCAAAAACTGCGAGTTCCAATCCCTGATTCACCTGGCAAGTATCTGGACTTGGATCTGCCACGGCCCCCCCTTTGCTCAGCAGTGAAAACGTCCAGCTACTCCGGTGGAAACGCTCCGAGGGGCGACTCAGCAGATCGATGAATGTGTGCGTCTGGATGAGGTGAAGAAGGATATTTGGTCGGCTTCCTCTCAATGAATGAAGGTTAAAAAAAGGTCAAAATAGGAATTTTAACACTGGAAATACAAACAATTCCAAAAAGTTGGGAAAACAAAAATGAAAACAGAAAGCAAATTCACAGACGAACTGTGTTTACTGACAATAGTTTTACAGTATTCCTGAGCCCATGTAGTAATATGCTGTGAATGACTAAGTCTTTCCAGGATGAACCTTTCATATCCAGTCATGACACTATCACCTGTTACCAACGAACCTGTTTATCCACGAAGTTAATGAGGTCAAACATTAGCTCTATTGTATTTGTACTGTTTCAGTTGAGTATCTGTCAAAAATGATTAGTTGATTATTACAGGATGTTTTATTTACACAACAGTCTCCTGTAAGTGTTAATATACCACAAGTGTCCTGATATACAGAAGTTAACAAAAGGTGAAGCTGTGTTGAAACTGTGATGACCTGCACTTTCATATACTTGACTCACTGACTTCAAACACTAGTTAACAAGCTGAAACTGTTTTTTGTGACTAACACAACAAACACTTTTTTCCGGATAAGCTGAAAAAAATCTAACTTTCTTTGGCCAAACTAAAGCCCAAAAACATGGCCTTCAGTTTCGACTCATGCTTGAAAGTTACAGCTGATTTTACTGGATGTAATATTACCTGTAATTTTAGATGAACAGGCTCATTCAGTGTGTTAAACTGCTCTTTATGTGTCACCTGGTGTTTCAGCGTTACGAGTTTACTCCACAGTCGTCTGGGCTCAGTTCACTTTCAAGTCAACAACACACGCTGTGACTGTCCTTCAAACCATCAAACTGGGAGCGCTTAACTTTGAAAACCCCGCTCTGTTAACGTCTCGAATCTCAGTCTCGAATGACTGAGAGACGTTGAAGCGAACCGTTTCCCCGGCGGTTTATTGTTCGTTTTAAACTGGAATAACAGAGCGGAGAGGAATGGCAAAAACAAATTTCTCGCTTCCTAGAGAAGAAAAATGGAGCGAGCATGAAGCGAGCAGCCTGTATAAAATAAGGCTATCATTGCTAATGATTTAGGATGGGATCATGCCCCGTCGGGCCCCAGCTGTCGCCTGTTAAATTCCTTCCAGTAAACGGGATGAGTTAAGGCTCAGCATGGGAAGGGACAGTATAAGTGTCTTATTGTCTTAACCCCTCAAAATAGAGGCGAACGGGCATCCCAGAGGTTTCCATCGCCAGCACAACGGCACTCTGGGTAACGTGAGCCGGCCTGTCACGCCTCCAGAGCTGCGTCCATAAACATAATCGACAAGAGGCCGCGGAGCTGAGCTGGTGAAATCTCTTCTCCAGTCGGATACAAATCTATGAGGTTTGAGAGAGAGGACGAAACCAAGACCTGCTGAAAGCCAACAGCAGAGGTTCAGGACTCTCAGCTGGAGCCAGTGCATGAAACGGAAAAAAAAAAAAAAAAAAAAAAAAACATCCAGTGTTGACTTGATATCTGCCTCTCAGATCTCCAGTAAAGCCTGGTCTCAGCCAATCTCAGCTTTCCCACAAACATGAAAGAGGCTGTTTTTACGATCCGTCGTGAAAAGCTGGCACGGTCACAAAGCCGAACGGAGGGGGGGGGGGGGGGGGCATGTACACAAAAAAACAGCAAAAGAGTGATCTGTGAATGTTCACCAAGCTCCAGGAGGAGACTTCTTCTTCATACCAGCTCTGCCAGCCCGAACCATCGCACACAGTCCAACACCTGTCGCCTGCTTTCACAAACTGGCTCGTTTCATGTCAGACTCGTCTTCCTATCTCCTCCCAGCGGGCTCAGTCCCTCCAGCTGACACCTGAATGCCTCGTGAAGCCTCTTTCCTTTCCCATACCCCCCACAGCTGGAGGGGGGGTCTGAGAGAAGGAAGTGAATGAAAGTGAATGTTTTCCCCTCTGTCAGCAGTCAAGGTGCTTCCAGAGCTCGCTCGTTCACGATCAGAAGACGACTCTATGTCTGAGCAGAGCTGGTTCGAATGAGTGTAAATGTATTAACTAGGGATGAGCCTAGTTCATAGTTAATACTCTGAAACGAGTATCCGATACAGATAAAGCATTATCGACGAATACGATTATGATACGAGTAAAATATGTTAATATCTGTCTTCGCGCTCTGTGATTGGCCGGTCACACACAGCGCCCGCCCCTCCCTACACAGACACGTCTCTGCACGTCTCTCATAACATATGCTATCAAGGTATCAAGATAGAGCCGAAAACGGCACATGTCGCATCGGTCACTGCCTGCGGTCTGGTCGTTTTTTGTTTTTTGTTTTTTTAACCGTCTGCTCGCTCTTAGTTTGGCTGGTGATATGAAGTCAGTTTGAAAACTTTGCTCGTACTGAACGCGGCGCTTTTGAGAAGAAGTGAACAAGGCTGACATATTATTTCCCTGTTTGCCATCACTGGATGTTTGCATGAATCATGAAGTTCACACAGATCATTAAAAAATAAATAGTCTCACAGACCACTTACACACATACACACATATAGCTGAACACACAAAGTAGCCTATATTAATATTTTTATTGTATGTGGCTGCATGCAGTATCTGACACTTTCTCTCTGCAGTTCATGAAAATAATATTATAAATATTATTGAGATATACTGTATATAGGCTTTGAATACAGTAGATTAGCAACTTCTGATCAATCCATATCAATTTCAGACTTAAAATAATGTGCAGTTTTAAGCCTCACTCATTTCCACTTCCACTTCCGGTTTAAGCCCCGCCCACTCCAAGTACAGATACAGATAATATAGATGGTTGAACAGATACAGATACAGATAGTGGTGTACTCGCTCATCCCAAGTATTAACCGACCTATGAACACATCGACCTGACAGTGATTTCACCTTTTGGCCTCAGTTGAAGAATCGCTCTGTGGGTTAAGAAACGTCTGACCTGTTGAATTAAAGGTCAAAGGTCATTCATGTGTCCTTGTGTAGGGCAGTTGGACGGTTGATAACTATTGCAACATTTTATGGAGAGAGACTCCATTAAAATACTGTTAAACATCATTGAGTCTGGAACCTCCTGCTGCGTCACATTGACTTTCTGTAGAACAGCAGTTTATTACTTGCTACTTTGCTATTTAAACAGATGTGTGTGTGTCATTATCTTAATGTCATTGTGAAATTTCCTCTACATTTTCTGGAATTGTGTGAATAATATAAAGTGTTGGTCATTTGCTCAACGCATTAAAACATGAGTGAAGCCTAGAAAACAAACAAAAGGAAGAATTTAGTCACAAGAAACCAGCGAGATGCAAAACACATTATGTGCAGTTACGAAACCATCTGATGCCCAAGAGGAAATTTTTCGCCTAAAAAAAAAAACAATAATCGCGATAATAAGTAAAGACACATCAGAACTGGAGACTCTAAATCCAAAGTAAATAACAGCAGAAAGCAGCAGGGTAGGAAACGGCAGAAAGCTCCACTGGTATAAATCACTCTAGATTTGACGGGCTCTTCTGTACGTGGGAGCTCCGTTATGACTTGGCTTTTTCGCAGGCTGTTACGCTAATGATCCTTCGGGGACGGCGGAGGTTTTTTGGGATCGCTGGTTCTCTCATCACCCCGCAGTAAACCTCTCGGCCCGCTCGCTGCCCGGCGATTGTATTTACAGCTGCTCCCAAACCTACAGCCCTTCACCTCCTCTGTCTTAAATAAGAGGAGACATCGAGCAAACAATGAAACTGACTGAGGTTTCCACTAATTCACAGGATATTTTTCCTTCGGCCAGACCCCTGGGAGGAGGTGGAGAGGGGGGGTTTACCCTGCGGTCCCCCACTGTACTCGCCCCTTATTGGTGTGTGGACGAGGGAGGTTAATTGGATTGCTTTTGTTAGGCGACCTGGTGCCACACACACACACACACACACACACACACACACACACACACACTCTATTTTAAAAATGTCTTAATGCTCGTGTTCAAGCATTTGCACATAACTCCGAGTGTGTGTGTGTGTGTGTGTGTTCGTGTGTGTGTGTTCGTGTGTGTCCATCTGGGCTGCTACGGCTCGCTGGGGAGTCGGACTGGGAAGTGTCTGAGGAAGTGCCAGCGATACTTCGACAGAGCTGCTGCAGTAGCAGTCAGAGCGCCTCTCCCGGGAGTCCCATATCAGTCAATGTGTTGGAAGTCAGATTTCAACCGCTTTGTTGGCCTTTTTTTTCTGGATCATAACAAACTTCAGTCCGTCGCGCGGCGGTTCTCGGCTGGCCTCAGGGTCAACGTTCCACATCGGCCTGTTTTATTTCACAGAATAAAATATAAAGGGTAGCTGAGGCCAAATCTAATGAAATGAACAGTACTGCAGGAGCAACCTGTGAGCACAGACAGAACAAATCTCATGTGAAATAAGCAGAAGGTCGTGTGTTCATGTTGGAAACTATCAGTCATAGTAAACGAATGTGACAGTAATCAGGGAAAATGCTTAATGTGAGTTGATATCTTGAATCAATCAGCACAACTTAAACATGAATATGACAACTTTGTCAACTCTTTTTGTTTTTATTCTTTCTCTTGCTCAACATAAACTTCATTGATGACTGAATCTTCAATCTTCCAGCAGTTAAATAAATATACACAAGTGTTTCCTCACTTGGAGAAAAAAGTGGCAGAGCTGATCGACTGCCAGATAAAGTGGTGACTTTTTGTCCTCCAGCTAATCGGCTTATGCCCAAGTGGCAACCTCCGGCGCTGAAAAATGAAGCCAATGCGGAAGTGCAAAAAAGCTGCAGTTCCTCGAATAACCACTAGAGCAGGCTGCAGAAGGGAGTCAATTACACTTGAGCCCCATGTTAAAATGTCTGATTTTACGACAGAAAAAAACATATTGACAGCCTGGTTCAAAACATGGCTCTAGTCTCATAAGCTGTTTTTCTACTCCATGACAACTCTGGGGGGGGCAAATTTTTTTATAAGGCGTTCGTTTAAAATATACAGCATACATCATTATGCACAATTCATAGCTGTCAATCTAAGTGGCGCCACTTTGATTGACAACTAGCCACTGACGGTCTAAAGGGCGTCACCCCGGCTAATTCTAGTCACTGAGTTTGGGAAAGAGATCGTCGTGGGGTTAGCCGGCTAGCAACGATATTTAGCATTTGACCTAGCTGGTTAGCCATAGCTAGTTTGATTATTTCGAATAAAGCGTCTTTTTTCAGCCAATAGAGTTCATTCAGCCGGCCCATAGGTCCCGCCTCAGCTCCGCCCTCGCTCCACCTCTTTGTCCATATTTGGAGTAACCGGAGGTAGGCTACCAAGATAGCTGCGCACTACAATTTGCTTCATTTTTGCTCTTCAGAAACCTATGGGTGACGTCACGGACACTACGTCCATATTTTATACAGTCTATGCTTGTGCCATATGTGTCTGTACTTCATGTCTAAAATGAGGGTCAATAGGGGTCAAAGGTAAATGTGTGCCTTTCTTAATCTGTACTAGTTGGTCCAGAAGGATCCTAAAGACCAAACCTCTCCTTCATAGTTCTCCCACACTTTAAAAGAGTCAGTTAATAGAACAAGCAGCCGCTCGTTGGACAACAGTGTAAATGTGACTACAAGAGACGCATTGATCTGAAAACTGTTTTTTTCTCTACATCCTGTCCTCATGGGACGTGGACTCAAGGACGCTGTGTAGCCTAGAAGATAAACACACAGCGTGGTTGGCCAACGCAGTGCAAACATCAGCATTGATCTGTGAGCCGTCTGGTTCGTTCACTTGCTGGACTGACAGCACTTACATTGATATCTGCTCCACGTCATGAATAAACCACAATCTCTCTGATGATAAAACTCATCCTCCCTTTATCCTCACGTCGGCTCACCTGCAGGAACACGTCACCTAAATCCTCCAGTCTGGACGTAAACTGAAGAAGTGAGCTGTGATCCAGGAGTGAAAACACATTTGATTATCACTGTTGACCTGTTGCTGCTGAGCCACATGAGAAAACAGCTTTCCTACTAGTGTACACATTTATTTCCAGATCCCTACTCATCTGTGTGTTGATTCCTGGGAAAGTTGCCCCAGATCCAGATCCCAGTAACACCCCTGTTTGGAAGCAACTCCCTCCCCGAATTTCCTCCCACTCGCTGTTTGTAAACCTGTGGACGGTTCAGTGACTTTACTGTTTACTACAATGTGTTAAAATGTGAGTTTTACAACAGTTTGCTGCTGTTGAAATTCAACAGGTGTGTGGGAATATGTGTCTTTATAGAAACTGAGGAAGAGAACAGAAGAAGATGAGCCACGTTTTACATTTTGGCAGGTTTCAAACAGTAATTGGTTTGCACTAGTTTCTGCCCCGACTGTCCGAGTGCTCCTCCCTCCAGCTGAGGCCTATATATAATTTAACCAGGGAAAATACCACAGGGAAGTAAACTGCAGATCATTTAAAAGACGTTTGACCACGAGAGAAGGTTAATGAAATTTAGTCAACTATGCCGTTATGAAGGTTCCTTGTAGGTGTCTCAGTGTTTGGTTCGTGCTTACGTGACTTCTGCACATGCTTATTTCACTTATATGAGTCTGCTGTTTTCCCCCTTATAACTGGATTTGGTAAGAAGATTGATAAGGAGACACAGAGCTGAAGTCCAGTTCCTCTAGAGCAGCTGATGCAAGTTCAAACTTTAACGGCGTCTCGTAACTTTTCCACCGTCTCCATGTAAACACAGAAGATGCCGAGCTCAGCGTCTCGATCCCTGCTCCACGTGCTCTCTCTGCAGACAAGATGCCACACCTCAATCAAAAAGGGCTTAAGGTGTTTTCGGAGCTCTCTGTCTCTCGCTGGGCGGTCGTAACCAGCACGAAAGCTGTGATGAGGCTGCGCTCTGCCCTCAGGCCTCGCGCGTAAACACGGCGGCTGGAAACAGTCTCATACGATGTGTCAAGTATAAAAGAAGCTGCCAGGCTGAGGATTACTGCGCTGTTGTTCTACATTGTGACGGAGTGAAGACCTGGAGGGGCCGTCTCTGCTCTCTCCCCTCTGCTTTAATCTCTTGTATCAACAGACTCGGCCGCTTCGTCGGCTCGGACGATGAATCTGCAGAGAACTTTCACAATCTCTCTGAATCTGATTAGAATCTTCCACCCAACCCAGATGCATACCAAGAAAATACACCCAAATCCACCTGAAGCAAACTCCCACAGGAGGAGCATTTGTGTGCATGTGTCATGATATTAGTTTCAATCCTGTGTTGCTGCAGGAATGATTCAATGAGGTTGTAAAAGCGTTCAGTTGTAAAAGATGGGAGCTTGTTCTTTACATTAGCTGCAGCACCTACAGATGGTCGTGCTTCCTATATACTTTTCTTCCCAGCATGCATCAAACTACGAGCCTGGTTCTTATCATAGACTGTATAAAATATGGACGTAGTGTCTGTGACGTCTCCCATAGGATTCTGAAGAGCAAAAATGAAGCAAATCGTAGTGCGTAGCCATCTTGGTAGCCTACCTCCGGTTACTCCAAATATGGACAAAGAGGTGGAGCGAGGGCGGAGCTGAGGCGGGTCCTATGGGCCGGCTGAATGAACACTATTGGCTGAAAAAAGCCGCTTTATTCGAAATAATCAAACTAGCTACGGCTAACCAGCTAGGTCAAATGCTAAATATCGTTGCTAGCCGACTAACCCCACGACCATCTCTTTCCCAAACTCAGTGACTAGAATTAGCCGGGGTGACGCCCTTTAGACCGTCAGTGGCTAGTTGTCAAAAAAAGTGGCGCCACTTAGATTGACAGCTATGAATTGTGCATAATGATGTATGCTGTATATTTTAAACGAACGCCTTATAAAAAAATTCGCCCCCCCAGAGTTGTCATGGAGTAGAAAAACAGCTTATGAGACTAGAGCCATGTTTTGAACCAGGCTGTAAATATGTTTTTTTCTGTGGTAAAATCGGACATTTTAACATGGGGCTCAAATGTAATTGACTCCCTTCTGCGGCCTGCTCTAGTGGTTATTCGAGGAACTGCAGCTTTTTTGCACTTCCGCATTGGCTTCATTTTTCAGCGCCGGAGGTTGTCGCTTGGTTCTTATCTGGGGTGGTGAACACCTTGGGTCGTAATGACAAAGAATCTTATCTGAGGTTCTTAATGAAGAGTTTCCTCCTAAGAGCAAATCACAGAGCTAAATGAAGGGTTGAGAGGTTTGACATCATGTTTCTGGGCTTCTTGACTAAACCCACAGAGATTTGTTGACAAGTGACTGATCATCACTGTTGTAATATTCTGACTCACTCAGACGATCCATCACCTGCAGCTCATTACAGACTGAGTCGGACTTAGAGGATTACGAGTCTTCTGCACTACCTCCAGCTTCTCTCACACTTTTACCTGTAGCACTAAAACTAATTAGACCAAAAAAGACACGAGTCCAAAGGAGAAGGTGTCTCTCTGCCGGTGTGCAGTTCTCTCACAGTTTGTCTGTCTGTGTGTCCCCTGTCCCCCTCAGAGCTGTGTGTACGGTGAGAACCGGACGTCCATCCAGTGCACCACNCTGTCCCCCTCAGAGCTGTGTGTACGGTGAGAACCGGACGTCCATCCAGTGCACCACTCCCTCTCTGGCCAAACTGGCCCTGCAGCCGCCCGTCGTCACCAAGGTGGCGTTCGTCCTGGACGGCTACTCCACGGAACAGTGGGACCTGATCTACGTGGAGGACCCGCTCTTCCAGGACCCCAAGCTCACCTCCAAGGACAACAAGAGCATCGTGGAGCTGAAGGTGAGACCACAGTCAACGTCCTTGTAATGTTTGGAAAGGTATCACAGAACAGCAGAAGGTCAGAGGTCAGATGTGTGGGTCGGCCACAGAACAGCGCCCTCTTGTTTAAGAGACCTCCTGCAGAAACAGGTGCAGAAACTCGAATGGTTCACTTTAAGGTTGTTAAGAAGAAAATGTCTATTTATGTGCTGTGGCAAATTTCAAAAGACTTCACAGAAACAAGAACCAGAGTACAGGACATTCTGAGCACTGCTACAGGTTTGTTTACAGGAGTTTATAAAATCAAGAAACTCCACGGTTTTGTTTGATTCAGAAAGTTTACAGTCCTTGAGTGAATTCACAGTATGGAAGCAGGTTGATGTTCATTCACACGTACGACCCTCCGAGGTCCGGGTCAAGTTGGGAAGGAAACAATACAGAAAGAAAAACAGGAAGTGGAGTCTGTTTCCCATCGTTTGCACCCCC
>JBBMOC010000105.1:0-52425 GCA_037975185.1 Centropyge bicolor | reverse complement strand
GGAGGGAAGGGCGGCAGGTGGGAAAAGACTCAGGAGCTGGAGAAAGAGAGCGAGGAAGGAAGCGGTGAGGTGATGAAGAACTACTGTATGCACTTGCCAAACACTGGACACTGTATGCTGAGGAAGAGACACAGTTTGTGCAGCTTTGACTGTTCACTCAATGTACATAGATCATCGACCTTTGACCTTCTGGAGCGTCCCCCGAGCGACAGGGTCCTCCATGAACTATAGGGCTTATCGACTTCGGCCAACCGTTCTGACCTTTCATCGACCCCCGGGGAGCACGGGGTCAGCCTTCCTGCGTCCCAGGAGCTCCTCGTCGAACTCGACTCCCGGCGGACAAAGAAGCACAATTCATCAAACACCCGAAAAGTCTCCCTGCCTGCTGTACCCACGCAGGAGGAGGATGGATGGCCCGCTCTCCTCTGGGCGACCTGTGCTTCGATACGCCGATGTGGCTCGAACCTTTTCCGCCGTCTGTAATGTGAATGTTTGACAAATGGCCATGTATTGTGTCGTGTAGAAAACGCCACGCCTCCACACGCTGTAAACAAGAGTGTGTGCCACCCTCGCATGTCCCCCCCCCCCCCCCCGCCTGCACTCACAGGATGAGAGCTTTGATAAGTAAACCAAGGCCCTCTGGGGGTCGGTAACAGAGGAGGGGCCGTGTAGGTGTGAGGCGGGATGTGAAAAAAACCTGCTGCCTGTGTGCAGTTCACTGGATGCTTTATTTGTATAATTATCTTTGGACAATTAGCTTTTGATGTGCTTGGGGAAAAAAAACGTCTCGCAGCCTCGTCGTGACTCACCTGTGTGAAAGCCCCAGATGTTTCCGAGTGAAAAGGGTTTTTAGTTCCATGTGTTGTTCATTTTTAAACATCCCATCATGTCAAAACAGTACAATCACAACAACATGCACACAAAGCTTTGAGAGTGAGGAGCTGGGTTGATGAAATGTCCGAGTCGCTCACTGATCGTCTGCGTCTGCTTTTATATCGTTCTTACATTTAGTCGACAGAGAGTGCTGACTGATGAAATGATGCCCAGACAAAAGGAGATGAGCGTTTGTAGCCAGAAGGTTTTCAACTCACTCTTTGGTTCATTTAACAAGAGGCTTAAACGTTAATCTGCAACATTTCATTAATTCAATAACCTTTGGTTGAAATTTGAGCTTGTTGTTACCTGAAGATTTCACTGAGAGCCTCAAGGGAAAAGGGTCTCTGCGTTCATCTGGCTCCGAACCAAGAGTGTGTTATTTCACAGTGACAGATGTTTCTCTTTACGACGACTGCATCAAGTCATTATAAAGAAATATTCTCATTTGAAAAGAGCATCAGTGTGTTTGCAAATTTTTGCTTCTTAACCACAGCTGTTGTAAAATTTACGCTTTAGTCGACCATTTTAAAAACATGACGTTCGGTTTTAGCTGGCTTCTGTTCATTTCTGCACAATTTGATCAGATTCTTGAAACTTGATCAACATCAATGTCAAGTGATAGATTACTACAGTGCTGTAATGTAGCAATGTGCCGACTGATGATCATATCAATTATTGACAATGTGAGTTGCAAAATTTTATAAAAATGAGTTTGCTGTAATCATCCATACTCATATCCTAAATATGAGTTTTACATTTGTGACTAAAATTCAATAGAAAATAGCCAAAGTTTCCTTTAGCAAATCTCCCATATGTGATATATATTAATGGATTATACAGCTTAAGTTTCAAGAGTCTGATTTTCATATCAACAGAAATGAGTGACTAAAAAAAAAAAAATCACATTCTCTGTTTACAAAGTTGTTAACTGTGATGCAAAGAAAACAGTTTGTTGCTTATGAGCTAAAACTTGCAAACCGCTGATGTGTTCAATGCCCTGTTTTATCTTTGCTTCCTGTAGCAGATTTGTTTTGTGTTTTTTTTATCTGAATGGCTGCTGATGTGACTGGGCCGTTGACGGACAGGTATGAATGTTTGCTATGACAAGAAAATTGCTGTACTATATTTTTGTATCGATGATGAGCCTCGTCTTCACGCCTGGTCCGGTTGGAAGACCAGCTGTGAGAGAATAGCGCCGAGAACAATGAACAAAGCCGCCTAATCAATCCTTTGTTTTTCCGAGACGAACCACTGCCATTTTTTGTAAATACGGAGACGGGGTCGTCGGGATCTGCATGGAGCATGTGAGTGGAGGCTCATTTAGCTTCAGATCGTTAGCGCTGGATCGACGCCTCGCACCCCGCACGACACTCAAAAGACTGCTGTGGCTGTGATCATGTGACTCTCCACCACTTCGTCTGTGCTTAACACTGTCTGTTGTGTGTGTTGGTGTGTGTATGATTTTGTCGTCCATAAAGAAATCCTGAAGGTACATGTTCCTATGTAATGTCAAATCAACTTTGTCAGTGTAATAAAGCTATACTATCAGAGTTAACCCTGGTTTTATTTTATACCCTTTGCTTCACAAGACAAACAGCTTTAACGGCCATGTAAATCTTCTTTATTGAACCAACCTGCCCCCGGGGGCAAACATGAGGCCGAAGCTGTAAATAGAAATACCCACAAATTACTACCTGCTCTTATAGTCTATTCCTGCATTATACTTTCCATATGGTGGGTGTTGTGCCATTCATGTGCAGAGTGTTTCCATCCAACACCATCATGCAATTATCAGGAGTTGGTTCATCGAGATCAACGACAGTTTGCACTAATTCCCCAGTCGGGTGCCGTTAAACGCTGGCAGAGGAGGATGGTGCAATAACATGACATAATGAAACGAGCGCCAGTCAAACAGTGGCAAACTATAGAAAATGTGGCATTTATGTTTGTTTCAGGCTTTCATTTGAGGAACGTTTCTCCTCGTCGCTCAAATCTGATGTTTTCATCTCCCGATGTTTTTCATCTCTTCAGTGGATGTTTAGATTCAGATTCAGATATTTTATTAGTGTCCCCGTGGGTCAATTTGTGTTGCAGTAAGTACAGACATGTAACATAAAAACATATAGAAGACAAACGATAAAAAATCTAAAAGGGAAGGATAATACAGTGTGCTAACAAACAACATCGGTAAAAACAACTCATGTAGCCCAACCAAGTTGGAGAAAGTGCAACCAGTGCATACAGTGCAAATGACAATCAGTCCATAGGAAAAACCTGCCTATAAGAAGCCCTAAAATCCATAAAATCAGGTACGACTCCTCCTACCCTGTCCCGAATTCAACAGGGAAATGGCTGTGGGGACGAAGGAGTGTTTGTACCTGTTGCTTCTCATACGGGGAAGTCTAAGCCGGGGGCCAGAAGGCAGAAACTGGAACTCATGATGTAAAGGGTGGGAGCTGTCAGAAAGAATGGCATTGGCCTTTCTAATTATCTGTCTCTTAAACAGATCTGACAGTGTGCACTGTTGTACTCCCAGAATCTTATTGCTTGTATTAATTACTTTGCACAGTGCATTTTTTGACCGGATGTTGAGGTTGCCAAACCAGCAGAGAAGAGAGAAGGTCATCACAGATTCGATGTATGATCTATAAAATAAGGTCATCAGGGATTTGTCGATCTGAAATTTGGACAGTTTCCACAGACAGGACAGTCGTTGCTGGCCTTTTTTATGTAGGCTCTCTGAGTGGCAAGTAAAATTTAATGTACGTCAGGACTTATTCGCAAAATCCTGTTACACTTTGTCACATTTTGTTTTCATTGATACACTGACCAAATTGAAAATGTGCATAAAAGCAGGTGGATGGAAACCCGTCTAATAACATTCTGATTTAAGTTTTGGGAAACCTCGAAACACCTTTAAACCTTCAACCTCTAAAAGGTTCAAAGGCCAAACAACCCGCTCATCACTGAGACAAAGACAGATGATTATTTGTCCTCACGGTGGGTGAACACACACAGGCTTGCCCAACATTTTGAGTGCACAGTCTTTTGCCTTTTGTTAACAGAAACTCGCCCTTTCTGTTCCCATTGGTTGGTCGTGACCTTTGACCCCTCACCCCTAGTTCCCCTCTTGTCTTTTGAACCCTGTAAGTTCTGTGGTCTAGACTTTCCCCCTCTCTTTGTTGAACTGAGTCGTGACCGTGGCTTTCAGGGCGGCTCGTCGACCTGGGAGTTTGTGTAAAGTCACACTATATAGTCCATACAGTTCCACTAGAGAGAAGAGCCTCGTCTATAAAGCAATGAAAGAACTCAGGCTTTTGACTTAAACTGTAATAAACTCCGACTCTTGAAAGACCAAACTCTAAAGGTTTCAGACTCTATGAAACTGTACAAAAGAGATGTTTGTAATGAGGAGGGGGCTTCAACAGTCTTTACTTACTAAAAGGTCTGATAAACAGGCAAAAACCTGGACACTAAGAAAAATACAAAATACAGAGTCTAAAACTCTAAAACAGAATTCAATTGTTCTGGAAAAACATGGTTAAAGGTTGAAAACTGATTTGAATGGATTTTTCAATTAACCAAATCTTAGTGCTTTTACAATATCTCCAATGACCAGAATGATTCAAAGACAGATAACCTGTAGAAAAATACAAGTGTTATCATTCATTATTGTATTTTTTAGAGATCATTCAGTGCAACAGTTGTTTCATCTCGGTTGAACCAAAAACCTTGCAAGATCTTTGATGTGTTAAATTAAATGTCACAACCCTCGGGGGCTTTTAAATCCTCCATTGTACACAATCACAACTATGTGGCTATGACCGAGAGGATTTCAATTATTTTTTAATTCCAGAGAAACCTACCTTCAAAAAGCCTGCAGCCATATAGAGGTGTGGCTCACAGTGTCTCTCTTCACAACGTGAGTCAAAGAATCTTCTGCAGTAATGTCTGGATCTCCCATAAAACAAAGGCAGAAAGAAGCATCACGTCATGTGTTGATTATTCCCAATCAGCAGGCTGATGACATCTGGCAAGTTTCACCATGAAGCCTTCAGCAGAGCACGGAGGACAGAAAAGACCAGTTTACCTGAGAGAAGAGATTTTACTATGCTTTTTCAGTTTCAAACCAATTGTTACTTCAGTTTGATTAAGGATGTTTTCATTGTCTTTAAACTTGAAGGTCCTGTGAATGAGAGAAGCATGTGTAGGAAGGCCGTGGTGGAAATTTCCAGACCATCAGACGTAGTTATCTTCCACCTCGCTGAAGCATCTTTGTCCAAAGGCTTAAATTATTCCAGTAAAATCCGAGTTAAGCCCCGGCTAACACGAGCATGAGGCATGTCTGTCTTTGCATCTCACTCCAAGCATCCATCTCTTCTCCTGCCACGCCAGGCTTGTCTTGTCTTTCATCCCCCTTCACTCTGGGTCCTTCACTCCGCCGCCTCCACAGCTACTGCTCTCCTCTGATCGGGAGCTGAAGTCCTGTTTTGACACATTAAAGCCTTGTACTTTGTGCGTGTGACAGCTCTGACATGTACACAGAAGACATCTAACATTACTTAGTGTGGGAACGATGCTGCAGAGAGAGAAATGCAATAACAATATATGGAAATGAAAGAGACAGTATTGTGATTTCAAACAGATTATAAACATTTAAAAACGCATACAGTTAATGTAATCTGAGCATTCATTACATTACAATCACATAAACACCCTCAAGTCAACCTCTCCACTCCCTGCCCATAATCCCCTGTAAAGTCAACACCAGCAGCCTTTAATTCTTCCCCCACCTCTTTTCTACCTGTGTATGTTTGTGTATCTGTGTCTCTGTGTGTTTGCCCGTCTCCTGTTGTAAGTGATGCGAACTCAAAACATGACCACACGCGTGTTCAAAGAGGGGACAGGTGCGTCTGTTGATGGGATCTCAGGAAAAACAGTTCAACGGGATGCAGGCTTTTGTGCAGGAGTCATCCAGTGATTCAGCAGCGTCGGTATGCGTGTGTAACCCCAGCACACACACACACACACACACACGCACACACACACACACACACACACACACATACTTCTCATACACTCACATTACACGCTTGCATGTGAGCACACACATGTGCAAGTATTGTACATGTTCAAGAAATTCGTTTTGGTAGGTTTGAAAGGCTGTGAAACATGTCTGGTTTTCATGGTTTAAAAAAAAGAATGAAAAACAGTTTGAATAAGAATCATTGTCAGAACTTAGCACAACACAAATGCAGTATTCTGACGCATTTACAAAACTTTATGATATATTTTCCTTTATACTTGTTCTCTATTACATTTCAGAGGAAAACATGACTTTTTATTTTCACTGCTTTTATCTGACATCTGTACTAACAAGTAACTTTTGGACATTGGATTTGTTGGCGACCCTGTGGGAGATATAAAAATAAATATTGTCAAAATAGATGCAGCAGAGGCCAAAATATCCTCAGTGTTAGCCTTGAGTCTGGGTCAAGCTCCAAAAACATTTAGTCCTACTTTTCCCCATGCAGCTCAATAGCATCTTTTGTTGGAGCCTGTGTGGCAGATGAACGCCAAGATCATTCAAACTCCAGTTTGTAACAAAGACTTTCAGTCATAAATTAGCAAGTCCCCAAGCCCCAAATTAAAATGTCGTCAGGGTTATTTTTAACGATTTTTGTAAATCTCCCTCCAGAGTCACGGACGAGATCGTGCAGCTGTTTTCACGGTCGTGCTGCTCCTGATGAGTAAACTTCGCTCAGTGTGGAACATCGGTGGAGTTCCCCTTTAATTAAGTCAGATTTACTTCACCTCGACCAGCTACAGCAGTAAAAAGCTCTTTATGCAGTTATTATTCATTAATTACAATAACATGTAACTATAGATGTTACTTTTGATATATATTAAATACAGATTTCTGAATAAGTTTCTAGACATTTGTGTAAATTCATTTATTATTATTTATTTTCTAACTTTGAATCCAGATCTTTTACTACATTACTGAAGTATTTTTACATTGTAGTACCAACACTTTTACTTTAGTGAAGAGCTCTCGAGCCTGCAGGAGCTGAGTGTGTGATACTTGAAAGATCTTGGTGAGTATCATTGTATCATACACACACACACACACACACACACACACACACACACACACTCATCATCTGATAAAGAATCTAAAGTCAGTCAGGACCATTCTGACCTGCTAAGTCGACTCATACGCATTAAACTGTTAATGAGCTTTGGCCCAGGAGAAACCAGGGAGGTAGATGGCACCGGGTGGTAAAGTATACCCACCACCCCCCCAGCACACACAAACACACACACACACACACTTCATTAATGACATTATGTGTTTTAGTTACCACTGAATCTATCAGAACCTTAAACAACAGAGGACCTTGTTTATTTGGATTGTTGGCGCCCCCTATTGAAACTGCAATCTTCCTGCACCTACATGGACACTTAATCCAGCATAGGGGTCCTGGACAAAATAATGAGAACACCACATGAAAGAGAATTACTTTAACTTTGAAGCATTATTGCTCTGCAGCTGCAACAGTGAGTCACAGGCTGGCAGCTAACAAACAGTTATAAGAGATTACAATTAGTGTTTGATTTCATATGTGAGTTTATGTAACAACCAAGAGACAAAAGTCAGTGTTAACAGAGGAGAACGAATCAGTTGTGGAGCACTTTCCTCACTGTGTTTTAAATTGGACAAAGCAGGTGAATTTCCAGTGCAGTGATCAATGCTTGTTGCATCAAAATGTGACTTTTCTCGGAGCAGAAAAGCAGCTTTATCTCCAGATACATTAGTCACATAAACTGCAAAATGACTGACTGTACTACAGGAACATTCTCTAAATCAGGGAAGAATAAGCCACAAAAAGTCATTCTGACCAAAAAAAAATCAAATCTCACTGACAGGGAGACGAAAAACAGGCCTCGGTAATTCATGGATCAGCAACTGTGTGAATCATGAAAACACCATAAACGAGAGCTTGAATTTATGGCACCACTTCTGTCCAAGTACAAAACACAGACACAGGTAACTTGGTGGTATAAAAAAAAAGCACAAAAATTGAATCCTTGAGCAATGGAGAAAAGTCTTTATGGACACGTTTACATTGGGAGAAAGCCAACGGGTGGCTCATCCCATAATGTCAGCTACTAAAAAATTACTTTAAAATTAGTTAAGACCCTTTCTACACTATGTTCCACGCTGATATTATCCTTTATGACCTCAGCTAAATGAAGTAAGATGTGTTGCAGGGTCACTAGTATTAAATCAAATGCCTTCAATTATTAGATCTGAAAAATCACTGAACCGTTATGGGAAAAAACTAGGGCAACAAGTGCAGATTCCTTCCTCCTAAAATAGTCTTCTTGAAGCTCTGCACAGTTCAGGAATGGCATGATGGCATTTGAAGTAAATTCCTTATTACATCCTTTAAAGGTAGAAGAAGAAAAATAACTCAGTTGTGACCCTTGACCCTTCAATGTGACTGGATGTCCTCTGGTAGGTGCATTTTCTATGAAGACACATGAAGTTTTATTCCAAATATTTTGTTTAAAAATATTCCCTTCATGCCAATATTTCTAAAATAAGTAAGATCAAACAGATTGAAGTGCTACATCCAAATACTTTCTGTGTTTTTCTTCACCATGAATCATCACTATGCACGTTTCCAGCTGATGAACATCTCACTCTGAAATATTTCTTCTTTCCTCGCAAGACACTATTTATCACTTGTCTCTAATTTCAACAACTCGAATGTGAGCTTCTTCTCACGATTTTTTGACCTTCAGCTGCAACATGTGTGTGTGAGCGAGGCCTAAATCCATAATTCAACACGTGGCGCAGGTACTCATCTTAAATTCAGACCTACGGGCTTGTTGGCTGAGGATGTTCATTCCAGCATCCAATCTCATCTGAGGTCAGCAGATCTCGCTGCCTGACCCTGCAGACGAGTCGAGAAAAGTTTACTTTTTTTTACTCTGTGTCTGTCAGCAGTGTCACAATCTTAAAGGTGAGAGGAGAAAACTTAAACAGTGTTTGACACAGAAGCAGTTCAGCAGAATCTCGAAAGTGAACNGATGTGTGTGTTTCTGCATGTGTAGACTTTTGACATGTTGACTGCATCAGACTCCTTTTTAATCTTCTCTTCAGTGCTCAAAATGAATTTGTTGAACCTCCTAAAGTTGACAATCATCTCACCATCTGTGCTAAAACCTCCCTCTCTGTCTCACCCTCTCACCCCTGTGCCTGTGTGGCAGTGGAGGGTTAAGTTACATGTTATCTTTTATTTGCTGGCAGCGTGAAAGAGAATGAGTCAGACAGTGAAACTGATCTCATTTCTCTTACAAGCAGATGAGTCTTAAAAAAAAAAAAACACCCTGCTTTAGAAATTAGTGTTAGCTCTCCATCTAGTGGTGGAACACACGGCACACACAAAGCGACAGCATCTGTGTGTGATCACTGCTCTTTCAAAAGCCAAAAAAGAAATATTGCACATTGTAATGACATAATTTGGTGAGTGTTCTACTGGGAGTAGTGCTGGTTGTATTAAGACAAGATATGATGAGATAAGATAATTATTATTTGTTAATTGATCCCAGGAAAATTTTGCAGAGCAGTCCAAGAAAAAGACCATGCAGATTATAGGAACAAGATAAAAAAAATAAACAATATAAATATTATTGTGTAGAATTTAAATGCATGTGAAAAACCAAAAATGCTTTTATAATTAATTTTTAATTTACATAGTTGGATTAATTGACATTATAGTCACAGAGGAAGCATCAGTCAAAGGCATGAATGCTGAGCTGAGTCGAGCCGGGAAATCCACCCCAGGCGGTGACGTCACGGGGCTCTGACAAGCTGGTGGTGCCGGAAGAAAAGATGGCGGATCATGAGGAGCAGCTATCCGACGAGCAAAAGGTAAGATGCCGATTTAATCGCCAGATAAACTCCGACGAGGGGATGTTAGCACTCGACTCTTGAGTTGCATTTAAAGCCGTCTGTCTGTGCATCCCGGCCTCGGCTGGTTTGATTAAAGTGGGAGAAAATCCGGGCCTCAGCACAAACCGCTGCTGCTTCTGCTCTTATTATTTTTAGCTCAACTTCCGCTCATTTGCGAATCTCAAACGGAGGCTCCTTGTACGGTCCTGACTCAAAAATAGGAGCCGTGTACATCTTATAAATTCACCCAAGCTTGCTTCCCTGCACTGTTTTCGCTTCTTGGACTTGTCGTTTCTCTCGTGTCTCCCGACGCTCGTGTTGTGGAAGTTTTCACACAGCAAACATCGCTAGCTAGTTAGTTTAGCTTAGCCGCAGCATGCTAACGGTTAGCTTGACTTAGTAACACGCCCTTTTCGCTGTTTGATGCCGCTTTTCTGTCGTTACACTAAGTCACTGGAAGGTGGAGGTTGTCAGATAATTTCATACAAAGCTGGTTTTAATTCCCTTCATGACAGCAACCATAGCTAATCTACAAGCTAGCTTGCTAACCTCTAATAAGTAGCCTTTGAGTCAGTTTGTAGATCTGACATGATGGAAACGACCCAACATGTAACACAACACCAAGAAATTAAAGGTTAAAATCTGTATACATATGTGCTTTTCCCATTTTAAAGTCTGTATCTGCAGCTGTAAAGGGCTCACACCAACATTTATTCCTTTAAAAACGGTGTAACTGAACACTGTTATGTAAATTAGCTCATACTGTCAGCAGCCCTGCTGCTGTCTGTTCATTTTCTCATTTCCTTAAAAGAGCATACACACACACACACACACACACACTGTTCAGCTGCATGTGTCTGAACTTTCTTTCACTCAATTTTAATGTCCTGCTAAATGAGTTGGATTTGTTTCACAACCATGCATTGATTGAACATTTTAGTCTCTGCCTTTTGGTTTGGCACATTGGAAAACAGATCTGAGAGTCATGCCACTGTTAGAAGTACTGGTGCTGAAACTATCTATCAATTAATTGACAGTTTCATCAGTCAGTTGGTAAATATGCGAAGAACTAAATGGGTAACGTTCTACAGATGTGATTTACTTGGTTTTCTTTGTTTCTAGTTGCAAATTTCACTCTTGGTTTGTCACCGTTTGTCAAACTCCATAAGCAAATTTTAGACATTTCCAAGCTTGTTAATACAGTAAACCATTACGAGCATTCTTCTCAATACGTGGTTGTGAACTCTTCCTCCAGGGTATGTAATACACCATTGAGAGCTCGAACAAGGCCTGGTTTTATTTCGCTCCACAGCGGCCTGAGTCAGAAGTTTTTTAGGGTTTAGGCAGCTCATTGACCCGTGGGTGTGACTGCGTCATGCTCATCAACACACAGGCATCAGCTGTTAGCTAAGCATTTCATTACAGGGCTGGAGTGTGATGGTCACTGTGGCCACATTGTGACTTATCAGCAATATATCAGACTCACCACGGATAATGTTTACAGGTGTGTGCTCATGACGTGAAGCTGTTAAGCAGTTAACAAATTTAGAAGTTGCTGCTGTGAAGAGGAAGGATCATCTTTTAACCACACTGGTTTCCACAGTTGTCAAACCACTTTCACTGTTTGACCAGACAGTTTGATTTTGTACAGCTGAAAGATTGATGATTGGAAACCTGCCAGGCTGACTAGGAGAGAACCAGGCAGTGTGCAGTATTTAGCCAGTGGAAGCTGCTCATTTCCTTCTCTGAATATGATTAGTGTGGCACCAAGTGAGTTACATTAAGCATCCATCCACTGTATGTTGTACTGTTAAAAGCACACTATTGCCACGCAGACACCGCAGGTTCATTTTGTACTTTGAAGGCCATCTCTCCAGTGCATTAGCTTAGAGCAATCAGCCATCTGCTCTGGCCCCTCAGACGTCTTTGTGCCGCTCAGAGAAGAACTATAATAGGAGGAAATGAGCATTTTCATCTGCCTAACAGAGTGAGAGTGGGTAACAGTTTCCAAAAATCCACTGGTTAATTTGAAAAACTCCTTCACTGGCCAGTCATAAGGAAAAGGAAAAAACTCCATTTGATGTTTGGTCACTTGCCAGACACTGGTAGAGTGGACAAAACTATCAGCCACAGCCAGAATCTCTAAGCACTCAGCTGATGGTACTTTCCCCACATTGACTGACACGTCTGCAAACTTGCTTCTGTCATATCTGACATTACTGTGTTGGCTGTTTAATCTGTTTTGGAAGCAGCAGCTTTGATAGGTAGCCTCAGAAAAGTTAACTCAGAATATTCCTTTTTGATAGGAGTGCTGTGTCTGCATCTAATACAATGACTGGTTTTGAGTTTGTCTTTGTGAAATGCTTTCTAAACGTGTCCCAGGAGAAATTTCTGTCCTGTTGCTGTCGTGGCTGTCGGCGTCACTTTGACTGTCAGCTATTCCAAAAAAAGACCGGAAAGCTCCCTGAATGGGAATTACTCGAGTCTCCTCCATTTGTAAATGATTAAAGAGCAAGAAGAGTCTCGTCTGTGCCACGGATACCAAGTGCTGCTCGTTGTAGGAACCGTCCTGTCAGCTTCCTGATTACAGCACAGAAACCACACATGTGTATTACAGGAAACTGCTATTACTCAATGTGTTTGCAGACAGTTCCTTGGTCTGTACATCACTTGCCCATGAAGGTGACAGAACCAGAAACCAATCATTTACCATTTGACCTGTCAGCATAATTGTTTATCACTTTAAGAAAAGACTTGAAACAAGGATTTAGTACTTGACAGATTGATTGACAGCGTAGACAAACCCACTACCCACAGCCTAAATGTCTAAACAAGTGGCAGCTGCCCACCTTGTTTTCCTGTGGTGGACACTTCCATTGAATAGTTGACATTGTGTCTTTACTCAAGAGGTACATTCAAATACTTTTGCCTGGCATTTTGAAGATGCAGCGTGTTAAAATAAAAAGTGAGGTGTCTGTGCAGTGGTTCCTGTTTCAGAAAAGGGCAGACCTTTCTGTCAGCAAAAAGTGGTTTGGTGAGAAGACATAATCTCATCAAATAGGGCTCTATTCAAGAGTGGAAGTAAAATGGTTTATTTATAGTCTTAGTTCTCTGAGGCTTTATTCATATGATGATGCTGAAGTGCTGTCAGTGATATACATTCACACTCATGCTGATGCTGTAAATTGGTTAGTTGTGGATTCACCGCAGAGGTATAAGCATGTTTCAGAGTTCCACCATATGTTTATAACTGTAGTTTGTTGGGGAAAAAAATGGATTTTTATGCGGTGATGACGCCTGGGGAAGTTTTCTAAAAGTTCATTCTAACTGTGTTTTCTTATGTAGGCTAGATCATCAACCAAGAAAACACACAAAACTGGCAAACAGTATATCATATCAGTTGTTGATCACCAGCACTTGAGGAAGAAGAAGTACTTTTGTGTCCTTTATCTGTGCGTGCTTGTGTGATCCACACTGTTGATTACATGTGGTGGGAATACAGGAAAAACAACAATGATGATGTGTTGACAGCGACGCTGCAATACAGGCGATGAGGCAGCTGCTAAAGAGAAAGTAAAGAGAACTTGAAGCAGCGCATGAATGCAACGAAGCATGTCCTGAAAGCATTTAAGTCACTTAACTTCTTTAATTGTCACAGAAGTTATACACAGAGTATAGTGCTGACAGTACCATGGATGGTGGCTTGATTGTTTCTGGGGGCACAAGTGTAAATAAAGCCTGTAGTCACGGTACAGTAAGACTTTATAGATGAAAGCATCCACTAAATCCTATGCAAAGAATAATAGTTTTTAGTCTACACATCTGCTGGGATCTGTACAAAGATGAGAAAAATTGAGTCAAATAAATTACCTTTTAGATATACTTTATATTACCTTTCATGCACAATTGCAATACAGAGTGATATCCATAGTCCAATAAATTACAGAAACAGAGATAAAATGCATTGGAGATGTAAAAATATACCTTCTAGTAGAGAGCAACTTGCTTAATGACTCGTGAGACCACAGCACCTCGTTTGATAAAGCTTTTCTCTCAGATTTTCCAGTTTGAAAGTTTTATTGCTGTCTGGGCAAGAAGGGTCATAAAGAAACCTCCCGTCTCCCACGTTTCAGTGGAGAACCAATGGAAACTCCCAACGGCTCCATATGTTTCCCTGAGCTCGGCTCGCGAGCAGCTGCCTCACACCATAGAGATATAGCATAGTTGAATGCTGAAAACTTTGGTGGCATCTCGTTTTAACTGAAGAATGCAAAGACAGAGGAGAGCTGTCTGTACGTGTCTGCAGCAGATGTGCAAGAGATCTGGAGATGAGGAAAGAGCTGTGCGTGTGTTTCTGCCTGAACACTCAGGTAGACAAGAGCCAGCGGGGCCTTGTTTAAAGATTAGAACAAGCAGGAGCCTTCTTGGTTTTTCTTTCTCGCTTTTTTCTCTTGAGATTGCTTTGAGAACTTTTGCTTTTGTTGTTTTATTAAAAACTTGAGAAACTCTCTAGATCAGCAAGTCACATCAAGACATGCGTTGCTGTTATGGTTGTCTGGGTTGGCGCTGGACACAGACAGGGATTTAGTGGAGTCAGTTCAATATATCTGCGATCAGACCAGGGACGTCCTGGCGAAAGCGAACACAAATTACCGCTTGTGTGTCCCAGCCCGAAAGCCGGCAGCAATTGCAATTTGGAAGCTGGCTACCGGCACTAACGATAACCCCGCCCCCAGCCCCTGACGTAGTCTGTGCTTAGCTCTGGACCTGGACCAGCGAAGAGTTGGTGCCTGCTAAGCACCGGTTTTTAGCACCTGGAGCCGGTGCTTACGTGGTGGAAACACGAAGAACTGGTGCTAAGTCAGGCACTGGCTCCGAGCTAGCACTAGCACCAGTGCAGTGGAAAAGGGTCAACAGTAGATGTTGCTCCTTTACGAGGCCCTAGCGGCTCCTCACTGTCACTGCCTGCTGCTCCTGACATTGCACTCTCTCACAGTTTAATCATTTGAAGCTGCCACTGCTGCAGGGATCGCTCGCTTGCAGGCAGCGTAATGATGAGGCCCTAACCTATGGGTCGCCCCCTGGTGGTTGGCTGACTATTGGGTTGAGAAAGTCCTTGATTTGACATGCAACAGAGCTCGCTTTTTAAATGTTAAAATCGCCGACGATCATCTTAATTTAATCGTGGCAGCCAAAAACGTGATCGTGATTAAAATTCGATTAATTGTGCAGCCCTACCCGCAAGTTTCCTATAAAATGCTCAATGTTGATTTGTTAATACCAGTGGCTTTACACTGTGGTGTCCGTGTGCTGGAGGTGGTAATGCAAACCAGTGATATTCCATATATTGCATAGCTTGGGGTAAAATGACACTACTTTTACTGGCAGGGTGTAAGGATAAGTCATTAGGGTGTAGGCTGAAGGTGACAAATGTGCACGTCTAAATTAGACAAGGCAGCATTCTGGTTCAGTATTTATGCTATGCAGCGCAGTGAGCGTCCATCCAATAACTGCAAGGTCACAAGTTTGATTCCTGCCAAAGTATCTAGTACATGTGTTTCATTTCATGCCCGACATTTTGCTGATTCATTGATTTTATTTTGTGATGGTCATCTGTCACACTGCCACAGCTGCATCACCTCAAAACGTTCACATGCGAATGACAGGAAGATAAAGCCGATAAGATGTTGACGATGATGAAGGATTACCAAGCAGGTTTGACGCCTCCATAAATAGACATTAATGATCGACTGAGAATAACTGAAACTGCCTGGAAGCAAGGAAATCAATCTGAAAACTTGCCATTTTTGCCAACTTGCAAAATCACTGGTATGATATGTGAACCCCCATCTACAGCAGTGGAGCATTGTGCCAACCTGAGTGAATATAAAGCACCGTGCTGGTATTAAAAAAAAAAAAACTGATGTTGGCCCTTATTTCTTCAATTTCATCTTGAGTCAACCAGCCGCCACCTCCTCAATTTGATTAGCATAGGAACGTTTCTGGTTAGCCTACGGCTGCCTGACAGTCCCTCTCATCTCTCTGCCATCACGCTATACAATTATTATTCATAAATTATTGCACCCACGCCCCAGCCCATCACCCAACCCCCCAAAATACTCACCCACATCAGACTAGTTTTCCCCTAGACTTGTCCC
This sequence comes from Centropyge bicolor, assembly GCA_037975185.1. NCBI lineage: Eukaryota > Metazoa > Chordata > Actinopteri > Pomacanthidae > Centropyge > Centropyge bicolor. The sequence continues at coordinate 36,426 of JBBMOC010000105.1, read as the reverse complement.
TGTCTCTGCTGTAGCACTTCACCAGGACCCTCTTTTTCGTTTCTCTCTAGGATATTGAAATGGAAGCGTGCCAGGGAAGGGGATCAAACTCAGAGAGATGATGCAGCTTAAAATGCCCGTGGGCCAAAATATTGCTTTAGTTCATTCCTGCTGTGCTTTCTTATTATCGTTATTTTCATGGATTTGGATTGGCATGATAAGGCGATTTTGATGGCTGGATTAGGATGAATGTGTTTTCAGTGTCCGTGGGTGTCGTTTGGGATTAAGAAAGGGGGCTCCCTGAGCGGGTGGAGGCTGGAGTTGGTGTTGGGATAGTGTCTGTTGCAAGGAAAGGAGGGGTTGCTGGGTAATATGAGGATGAATATACAGTGAGCAAGTTGAAAAGAGACCAGCTGGTGTCCAGGCCAAGAGTGCACAAAGACACAAGAATCCCACACAACAGGGGGGGGGCATGTCTTTGTGTTTATATCTGTTAGCTCCTGTATTATTATTCCAGCTACTTGGTTCGCTCACGCCAGCTACTCAGACTTCACCCTCTAAGAATCCTTAGAAAGATAAGGCATTTGACAGGGACGAAAAAATCTCTTATTTCCAGCAGAAGAAAGACTTTCTAGATCAGGATGATGACGACTGTGATTGAGTCATATTTAGCCAACACTCAAAACACACACGGCAGCAATTGTCAGTCTCTCTGTTCCTGTGAAATGACCCAACTGTAGTCAGTTCCTCTGCAAAGTGATCTGAACAGTTGCAGCTTCACTTTCCAAAATGACTACTCTAGAAAAGTCTGCCAGGTACTATATGGTCTGATGTAAGGGTTCTTGGACACACTTTTTTTTTTGGAGACTTGAGTTGCCGTGTTTATCACAATGCACAGATTTGATTGGCTGAGTGGCATCACATGAGTTGATTTTCTGCTAAACCAGTGTCCTAATACCTAGAAAACATGAGCTGGTTAAAATAGAAGTGCTCTGTCAAAATTTTTCAGATCATCAAAATTGCGGTCCGTTATTTTTCAGTTAATTGACTAATCAATAGATCATCGATAAATTCACATCAGCTGACCCCAGTGTCAAAGGAACGGCACCTCTTCACTGATAGCACAGTGAGCACGAAGAACTTTGAGTTAGTTAATAAAATTCCCACCAGAGGCTCTCTGCCTCGAGCTCGGCCCTTCGTGTACCACGGTGGCAGTCAGTGCTCAAAACTAGGTCTCAGAGCTCCAAAATGTCCCAGCAGCCCGAGTCCCAGCGTAGCAGACCGCCACTGGAAGGAACACTTAACCTCGCAGCTCAACATTGAAACTGCCGATCTACAGTAATTACCTCTGCAAAGGAGGTCATGGCTTTGGTTCAGTTTGTCTGATAGCTAACAAGGCATCTCAGCGTTTGATAGAGTTAAATATTAGGATGAACAGATTTTAACACTTGTCTAATATAATCTGAACTTTAACTGCCATCAGTGACGTCGAACAGATCTTATCTCATAGGCCTGAATCTGAACTGGTAGATGGTCGCTTCACAACAGGATTTGAATGTGCTGAAAAAGTTCCTCTCCGGTGAAGATGTGGCTGCCTGTGATTCCACCTCTGTTGTCTGCTGTCTGGAAGAACCCACTTCCCAAGCGACATAGAGAACAGGGCCTCATGCTTCACTCCTCTTCCTCGCTCCGACTGGACACAAGTGGCTGTGGATGAGACCTGGCATGAGTGGGTCACCACCTCAAACTGCTGCCTGCTCTGGAGCAGCCATCAAACTCCCTGGAGCCGACACAGTCCTGTTCGCTGCGGCCAATACCAGGCAGCACATCACTGCTTTACCTCCTCCCACCTTCCACTCTCATTGCAGGGGACTTCATGGCGACATTCATAAATACAAAATGTAGTACCATAGTTATGTGAATGACACACAGATTACCACTAAAAACCAGTTTGGCAATGATCTTTCGTTTGGGGAAAAAATAGGTGCAGTCTCAGACGAGGCTCAAGACTAAAAGTGGCCAAGCTTTTGCACTCTAGTTTGCAAAATCAGTGACTTCTTTTAAATCACTTCTCAAATTTTATCTTTGAAAAAAAGCCATTTATTAACGTTACCACCGCTCATGTCATCTTGTGTAACATGAAGCACTTTGTAACTTTGTTTTGTGCTGTCTAAATGAAGTTTATTATTAAGTTAAGTTTGGTCTAAAGTTATTAGTCTTTTGCTGGGTTTTCTCAGAAATGAGAATGACAACATTTACATTCATTTTCTTTGTGCCTGTGAAGGCTCTGTGCAGATTACTTTGTGGTTGAAAGCTGCTAAAGTAGTGCATGAATCAGACTACTTCTCCTTGTCTGCACAATGGGTTTTGTGGTTTCGCTGCTTGCCGAACCATCTCGCCAGAATAATTTAATTTCTCAATCCATAACAGCACGGGCAGCCAGAAAGACAAATGGTTAACTCTCAAACAGTATTTGTATCTAGCACCACAGTAATCATAGGAGAAGAAAGCTTAACATGTAAATAACCTACGAGAAAGAGCAGGAAAGTGAATGCATTTGTTTTTCTGTTTTATTCCTGTATTGTCATGGAAGGATGTTGGCTGTTGTCTCAGTGCATTAGTAAAACTGGTTTGAGGTATTTAGAGGAAGAGGAAGTATTACCCTGTTCTTAACTAGCTTTTAACAGTCAATGCTTCTCTCATAATCCACTAATGGAGTATCCCTCTCCTCCTCCTCCTCCTGTCAGTGATTCATTTGAAACCACATCGCATTCCCTCGGCTTCATCTCCTCTCTCCTCTCCGAGCACCCTAAAACAGTTAGCATGGCTTTGCTGTCGGATGTGATTATAAAACCGTCCGTGTGCATTCCACTGCAGTCTTCCCCGGTCTCTCCCTCGCTGTGGGCGCTACGCAGTCAATTGTGCAAGTTAACAAGTTCAAAGTCGGATTAAAATGTCTGTGGTCAGCATCATTTTATGCCATTGTTCAGGATCTTGGAATGAGTTTCATGCCGAACGCTCAAACTATTCATGCGATGTGTGTATTTTCCTCAGACCTTTTTCATTCAACAAAAATTTGCTCACACGTCTTCCCGGACCTGCGTGTCTTTTGGCAGGTGAATTGGAAACTAGATTTGTCTTTCTCTCTGTGTTAGCCCTGTAATAGCCTGGCTGTAGCCGTCCTCTCGTCAAAGGCATGATGGGTTGACCCCTATTGGGATAAGAGGCTCAGAAAATGGATGTATTGATATCATTACAGTATTACGTTACATTCAGACAGCAAGATAAGACGCATTGAAAAGCATAGTGTAATGTTGTTATTTCTGACTGTGAGACTGTACAGCCAGTGTCCAGCCGTGATTACAGTGATCCTGCTGAACCTAAACCCTATTAATAGACTTTATTGAAACCAGATCTGAGCAGTTCAGTTTGTGTCAGATATTTGAACTAGTGCTCTCACTTTATCATTTACACACCCTTATAAATGGATCTGTTTATAGCTTCCTTAGCGTTTTATTGCCAGATCAAGTTGAGAACAAAAACCCCATTCCTATTGCAGTTTTCCATACTGTCAGGTAGGGCTGCACAATTAATCGACTTTTAATCACGATCATGATTTTGGCTGCCACGATTAAATTAAGATGATCGTTGGCGATTTTAATCTTTAATAAGCGAGCTCTGTTGCATGTCAAATCAAGGACTTTCTCAACCCAACAGTCAGCCAACCACCAGGGGGCGACCCATAGGTTAGGGCCTCATCATTACACTGCCTAAACAGCAAGCGAGTGAACCCTGCAGCAGCGGCAGCTTCGAATGATTAAACTGTGAGAGAGTGCAATGTCGGGAGCAGCAGGCAGTGACAGTGAGGAGCCGCTAGTGCCTCGTAAAGGAGCAACATCTACTGTTGACTCTTTTCCACTGCGCTGGTGCTAGTGCTAGCTCGTAGCCAGTGCCTGACTTAGCACCAGTTCTTTGTGTTTCCACTGCGAAAGCATCAGCTCCAGGTGCTAAAGCACCGACTACGTCAGGAGCTGAGGGCGGGGTTATCGTGACCGCCGGTAGCCAGGTTGTGGAGGTTTTTTGGATTCAGGACAAGTGATGTTGACCAAAAGGACGTCATATGTAAAGAGTGCTGCAGAGTTGTGTGTGCGCCACAGAGCAACCCAACTAACTTATTCAACCACTTGAAAAAACACCACAAATCCAAATATGATGAATGCATGAAGGCCAAAGGTAGCGCTGGTCCACTGAATCCATGTGTCCACTGTGTCCAGACCACCGGGCGACACCGTATCCATCCACCTCTCAAAGACACGCTGAAATAACGGATGCAATAAGGCTTCTTCTGCATTTTGCAATAGCATACTTATTTCTTCCCTTTGTCTTTGGGTAAATTTTAGTTTATTGTTTATGATTTATGGTTATTTTAAGTTTCAATTTGAAGACTTATTTGTTTAAAAAAGAGAGTGCAATAAAAAGGTATGTTTTACCTAACATAATGAATTATCGTGATTAATAATCGTGATTACAATATTGATAAAAATAATCGTGATCATCATTTTGGCCATAATCGTGCAGCCCTACTGTCAGGTTATCAAAGGCTTTGTCTGTCCGACCAACATAAAAACAATGAAAAACAGCAAATGTTTGGCATTTCAAAATTGTAAACTATTTAATCAAATAATCACTTTGGCACTAATTTTTAAAAGATAAAAGATCCATCTCCAGTGTGGACAGGAGACCAAACAGAAGAACTGTACTTTGAAAAGCTCTTTTGTCTGTGGTGTCTACGTGGATGGATCGTTGTCGTGTATGGACGATTTAGACCAGGATGTGTGAATCAGATGTTCTGAATCAGTCAGCTCATGAGAAAGGCAGCACATTCCAGCTTCCACGTCAACAGATGAATGTTTTTACTTTTGCTTTCTGGATTAAGAATAGCTTATTGCACCTGGGGGCTTTAGGACATCTTGCATGTTACTTAAGTTTAAGTAAGTGAGCTACAGATGAAATGATAGTGTTTTTGACCTGAATTCAATTTTTTCAGTTCATGTCACAGATCTGAGGAGGTTTCACTCAGCAACGGATCAGATAACTGATCTGGATAACTCTGGCTCACTCATATGTAAACCTGCTCACTGGATCTGGGTGAGGCACTCTGCATATGGAAAGTCTGTTTACACTGTCGTCCAGCGTAACGAGGGAGAAATCACAAACATGAAAAAAAAACAGCTGTTTAACAAAGTGTGTGTAGGTGTCGTGCACTCACGCAAACACACACACACACCTCCATTGTGTTATGAATTTTAGATCATTCGGCATAAGTGGGTCACGAGGATCTCATGACAGAAGATTAGACTAATGCAGATAAACTTTGATCTCACGCACACACAGACACACATGTTCATCCCCAAGTGTCTTCCTTTCTCTCAGCGTCGCTCATTAGCAAGAATCAATCTGCAGCTCTGCACCAGCGCCAGAGCACTTGTATACACACACTACTAATAAGGGCCCGGGGGACAGACACACACACACAAACATGCTCACACACACATACATATACTGCATGTGAACGGCAGCTTGTGCGACCGGGGGGAACCTGGCTGAGCCACCGTACCCTGCCACTGATAGAGAGAGGTGGAGAAATATAGAGGTAGGGCGAGAGGGAGAATGTGTACTAGAGTCCTCAGCACATTTTTATGTCCTTATATGGTTGTAAACCATGCGGGGGAGGGAGGGGCCGTTGTCTCACTGTCAGTTTGACATGTGACCTGGAAACAGGAAGTGTTGTGGTGCAGAAGTGAAGTGAGGAAGGGGAAAAATGACTGTTCAGATGCTCTGTAGACCGAGAGAGCTGTTGAATCCACCCCCCGAACCAGTGACACAGTAACATTACACCCTCTGTTGGCCACACTGCAAACATAGATTCAGTGTTTACATTGTGAAATTTAGGCGTTAATTTGGTGTGTTTACTATGGGTGCAGCACCAGGGTGAGCCGAATCTGCTGCAGACTTTAAAGGAGTTGCCACTTCAAGATAGAAATGTCTTTCTTAATGTGAATAGTGAAAAGTGTCTATTAAAGATTTAAAAAAAAAAATGTAATCAGAAACTAATGTGGAGTCTGTTTGTTTGTTTTTTTCAATTGATTCATCATGTTATTTTTTTGCTGGTTTGTATTTGATCAATGAACTTCAGTCTTACCTCTTTTTTGTTGTTGTTTTGCAGGTACGCATAGCAGCTAACTTCGTCATCCATGCCCCGCCAGGAGAGTTCAACGAAGTTTTCAATGGTGAGTACTTGGTATTTTTTTTATTGTGAAAAATTACTGGCATGTAAAATGTGGTGGTCAAAGGACAAAGGTCCAGCTTTGTGCTTTGTTGCATGTCTCCCCTCCCACTTTTCTCCTCATTAGCTGTTATCTGTCTACTGCCCCAAGGATACATAAAAAATAATTGCTTCTGTTTGAATATCTGATTTGAGGATTTGTAACTTGATAATATCAGCCACTCTCACAGAAAAGCAATTGTGTAGGAAGCCCTTTAAAACGTCCTGTAGATAACAGAAATTGAGCATTTGTTTTGTGGGACTTTGCTTTTTTAAATGAGCTAATATCCATTTTGTGGCGTAGGCAGCAGATGTTTTATTTCATGCTGAAAATACTTGAATGGTTAAATGGTTTTCTTTACCAGGTCTGCATGTTGTTTAAGAAAAAATATTCCTCAATTTTTCCTACAATATTGTGTCACAAATTGCATGTTTACAGTTGTCTCATATTTTCCATTTTGTTGTTTAGAAAATGTTCCAAAACTATGTTGGAGAGAATGGAATTAAAATTTTTGGGTTGTAATTAGCTCTGCAACTTAATTATTCTGGGATTCTCTGCACCACCAGAGTGTTTATGATGCCGCTGGAAAACCTTGTGCAACAAGAGTTTATCTATGGGAACACTGTTGTCAAAACTAGGATTTTGTTAAAGTTGTACTCTGCAAGTTTTTCCCCCCAAAACTTATATAGCCTCAATTATTCCCTGTGAATCATCATTTATGTCCTGTTAGAAGTGTGTGGCGGTGTGTGTCCCCACAGAGACCCTGCCCTCTGCCTGTGTTTTCTTATGTAGCTGTGTTTGGGACGTTTCTGGGCGTCGGTCTTTGGGCAGTGGACGTGTAGCCAGCAGCCAATAACAACAGCAGAGTGTGAAAGTGGGGCTCTATAAAAACGTAGTGAGCAGGTTACATTGCTCTGCTCTCTGTCCTTCATGGATGTATAAAGTCTGTCTATTTGATGAGGGTGAGAGTGAGCTACACACACACACACACACACACACACACACACACACACACACACACACACACACACACACACAGGTAATTCGTCCACCTCAGCTGACAACTTTATTCTTTTTTTATTAAATTTAGCATATGGATGTAGGGTTTAATCTCTTTGCCTCCTAAACCCAAAATACTAAATGGAATGAAGCCGTTGTCAATGTTAATACATAAAGCTGTGTTTTCCTGCAATGACTTGTGACGAACATTTATTGCATAATCATTTGCACAATAAATCCACTATAGTGAAGTGAGCAATTTTTGAATTAATCTGGACACATTAGAATTAGGTGTGGGTAGGTTTTTAGTCTTGGATTTTTACAAGTTCAGTGACCCTTGGCAGTTAAACCATAAGTTTATTTTAGTCACTGGAGGCGTATGGAAATAGACTTACTGACTGCTGCACTTTCAAACACATAGGAGCTCGTAGGGTGAAGCTGATTCAGACTGATCCCGCTTCTGCCTTGTGGAAACAAATGTTTCACCTCTTTAAATTTTTCAACTGGAACAATATTAGCAAGGAAGAATTCAAATGTCTTAATAAAAAAAACACTGCTTACTAATAATTAATTTAGAAACAGCCACCTACCAGAGTGTCTTATCTGATACTGCCAAAGGGGGGTGCCAAAGTCAAAGATGTTCGATGACACATGAAGGCTCAAGCTTGAAACAAACCAAATACATGTTTGTCATCTTAAGATTGTGTATTAGAAACAGATTGTTGTTTCTAATACTACAATTAACAAGAAGCAAATCACAACACTGTCTCTAAACAGGAGCTGAAATGGAAACAGTTTCTATTCCTGTGTTACTTATAACATGTGGCCACTCTAGACGCTGATGTTTTGGCCAAATTTGAGCTCACCCTGCAGCGGCAGCATTGACACCACACAGTTAAAAGTAGTGTCCCTTGAGAGAGTGCGTGTATGTGTTTTGGCATCGTTAAAGCCTCGTCCTGCCTCAATAAATGTCGTCACCTCGGAGGAGCGCCGGCGGCCTGTCTGTCTGCCTCTTATCACAGCCTGACAGCCACACACACAAACACAGTCCCCTCTTGCCACTTTGTCCGCTTTCATCTCAGTGTGATTTTACAGCCTTTTCCACTGAGCTAATTTACCATGTCTGCTTCACTCTCCTGGCATAAATGCTGCAAAGACTGACTGCAGGCAGCTTTGTCTTTTGTGCTGGTGTGTGTTTCACAGCGCTAATCTGCTCTACCTGTCTTCTCTCCCTCCTCCTCCTCCTCATTATCTCACTGTTTTCCTCCTCAGATGTGCGATTGCTGCTCAACAATGACAATCTTCTCAGGGAAGGTGCTGCGCAGTAAGTCTGGAAAATGTTTCTTGAATTTGCAATAATATTTTTTAAAACAGACCTGCTGTCATTCTGCATGTTGTAAATTTGATTTGGCATTCAGTGAAAATTAAAGACAAGAGCGAGTCATCAACTCTAGACTTATTATGGTGTTAATCTACATCCATATTGCCTGAACACTGTCAGCATAAATCATATTGACAAACATCTTTAAATCCAGAGTTTGAAGTGTATGAAGTAACTTTTCCCCCCTCTCTCTCTGCAGTGCATTTGCACAGTACAACTTGGACCAGTTTACCCCAGTGAAAGTCGAGGGCTATGAAGAACAGGTGAGTTTATGCTTCAGCTCGGACATAAAGTGTCGGTAGCAGCTTAGAGGCCAAACGAAATGGGATGACATCATGGGTCTGAATCTGCTGACTGTTTAATTTCTCCCACTTCTCCTGCTGCTCCACACACCATTCAGCACTCTTGTCTCGAACATGTTGTTTATTCAGTTCATTTCATGAGAGTCTGATTATGTAAATACAAAATAATAATAACTCCAAACACATCATTTCAGCCATGCTTGTATCTTGCTGTGGCTGATGCTTACAAGAGGAAAGTGGAACTCTAAAGTTAGGGTTGTAAACTGTTATAAACTGTATTCATTTAACAGTCAAATGTGTCACTGGACACGCCAGTAGTGAACCCCACAGTTTTATGGAGTGCACATGAAAAGTAGATTGAAATTCATTTAAATTGAACTACAGTAAATGGCACATTTTATTTAAGTGTGTTTTACAAATGTTGAAACAGTAGAAAGAAGAGCCAACAACAGGAAAAGCAACAGGTTCATTCACTTTTCATTATATTGCGTTAATGTTGTGGTCTCACGGGCTTTCAAGCCGAGAAGAGTCAGAGGATTAAAGGATCAAACAAGTCCCTGTGTTCTCACAAACAGGCCTTTATTTTAATGTCATTGTGCTGTGCTGAAGGTTGAACATGCCGCTGAATGAATGCGGCTGTGTGTTGGCTTCAGTAATGATTGCAGCGTCTTATGTAAAGATGTCATCATGTCCCTGTGTTCCCACATCACGGGTTGAAATTCCCCCGCCTGATACCCAGCAGGCTGAGCTAAGTGTTGAGGAGGAAGAGAGGAGATGGAAAGTTCAGGCTGACGTCTGTGTTCCTGTCTTCCTGTGTCCTCACCTCCCTTTTCTTTCTGTTGTTCTGTCGTTGCATCCTTTTAATTAATCTCTTGGTTTTTCTCTCCCTTTCCACAAAATCTCCTGCCGTCTGCCATCTGGTCTTGTTGTTCCTGTCTTTTCCACTTCTCTTCCTCCTGTGTTATTCTCTCTGTTCATTCATGTCCTTGTCTGTTTGTTCACTTTGTCTTTCTACCTGTCTTGCTCTGTTCCACGTTTCCTTTCCTCTCTCTCTCCTCACTCTCTCCTTCTTTCTCACTCTCTCTCTCCATTCCTCCCAGGTCTTAATCACAGAGCATGGAGACCTTGGGAACGGCCGGGTCCTGGACCCCAAGAACAAGATCTCCTTCAAGTTCGACCACCTGAGGAAGGAGGCCAGCGACCCCCGGCCCCATGACGTGGAGGGCTCCCTGGAGGGCTGGAGGAGCGCTGTGGACTCTGCTGTCAGGGCCTACGTCAAGGAGCACTATCCCAATGGAGTCTGCACCGTACGTCCACATTGACGAACCTTTAGTCACTTAAAGGAACAAATTCTACATCAAAAGAGAAAATTGTGTTGTTGTTCTCAATTCTGTCAGTTTTAGTTTACAGCACTTTTCAACAGGTGGTTGATTAAAAGGTGTGACTAATGTTAAAACTAGGGATGCACCGAAAATTTTCGGCCGAAACTGGCTCAAAAGTGCCGAAAGACTTTTGTCACTGAAACAACATGGCCGAAACAAGACGTTGTGATGACGAAGAAAAAACATGCCCACCACGGGCGGTTGCCGCCTCTAGCCATTTTTAAAATGCGCGTGTAGCGGCGCCAGTGTTTGTAACTAGGCAACCGTGATAGCGCTTTTTGATTGGCAGAATTGGCCTTAATCTTTCCTGTGTTTTATTTAGTTCATTATTGCTACATTTAGTGTTGAAATGTGTTTGTGACAGACACGTGTATGGACATTTATGAAATACGGGACAAATCGCGTCCCGTGTAAGTTCAAAAGAGGACGCAACATTTAATTTTCAAATAAAGCACAATTCCGTATTTTTCGGGATGTTTGGCAACCCTACCGGCACGCGCACGTCTGGATAGTTGCCAACATGTCTGCGGTGTGGATGCATTTCATTATATCTGAGAAAGAGCCACGGATAGCTAATAGCTAGTTTTAATGTCAGTGTTAATAAATATTTTCATAATTTTGTAATTGATTTATTCTTTGAAGCATTAATATTAATTTATGCAATTGCAATGCCTTGATTTTAGTGAGGTTAGTACACAGTCATAGCCACAAATGCAATGGTAATAATTGGCATAATAATTTATTTCGGTTATTTGGTTTCTTCATTTTTGGTTTTCGGTTTCGGCCAAGAATTTTCATTTTGGTGCATCCCTAGTTAAAACGTGTGTCTCCAATATTAAACAATAGACAAATTAAAGTGATTGAAGCTGCTATACTTAAGTCTCATTTGCCTTTACGACCTTAAATTTCTTAAGCTCCCACCAAGCGTCAACCAATGGTTAAGTATTGTTAAGCGAGACAGTCCTCTGCAGATCCAGAGTGCTGTTCTGTCGCAGTAGTAGTATGTGGATTGTGTCAAATAGTGTGTGATGAATGCTTGACATTTAACTTCTGTCTTTCTATTGGTCGACACCTCAACATACCAGTTTTCCTTATCTCCATGTATCTCATGTGAAATTATTCTAACCCAGCACTGACCAGGAAGTAATGACAGGCCAGTATTTAGAAATGAATGCATTCTGCTTTATAAAGCTTCTGTTGTGCTACTTATTTTATCAATGCGAAGTGAAAGCACAGTTGTGTTGCAGAGTTCACAGACTTTGCTGTGTGTGGTTTTATAGCCTCGGATCATGTTGTTTTCAGCATGAGCTTAATTTCGCAGCCACAAACCACCGTCTATTTCAGCTGCTTCACATGTACAGTAGTAAAGTAGAACTTCAAGAAGTGGCCATTAACTATGAGAGAAATGTGAGGAAAAAAAAGCTTTTTTGCATGTGAAATGTTTTTTCTTCTCCCTTCAGATTTATGGGAAAACCATCGACGGACATCAAACCATCATCGTGTGCATCGAGTGCCATCAGTTTCAACCAAAAAACTTCTGGTATGTTTGGAGGGTTTCTTCATAGTCAGTGTGATTTTTGTATCATCACAAAGAGGAGCCTCTCCAGTTGTAGGATGTAGTAAAAATGACATTATCGCTTGAGCTTAAAAGCATTTTTCAGAAAGACCAGAAGGACTTTTAGAATTCCCAGAGATGATATCTAAATCAAACTTCATTTAAAAAGATGTTGAAAGGCCTGAGATGTTGTTTGATATGTACAAGACGTTTCAAAGACATTCATGTAATTGGCACTTAACTCTGCAGGGTTTGACTGTTGGTCCTCGTAAGCATTGCTGAGCCGTTTCTGATCGGGTTAATCTAATTGGATAAGAAGTGCACCAATCCTCTTTGCTGCTGTGTTTTACTGAGCTTATGGCTTGTTGGGTGTAATGATCCAACAGCTTCTGTGTGTGACCGCCACAGTTATCTGCCGTGTTTCAGTAATGAGGAACCTTTGGGGATACGATCATGAAAGTGAAATTGAAAGAGGTTCCACATATTTTCCCTAATGTACAAGAATGAACAGCTGGACATGTCTTTGGGAAGATGAAACCAACAAGGGCCCAAATCAGCTCCTACAAGAGTTCAATGCTACTTGTCATAGAGTCTGAAACTCTACTGGTGGAATGAACCAACATTCACCTAAATATTCCTCTATTTGGAGTTTTCATGATGCTGGTACAGACTATGTTGGTCTAAAATCTCTCTTAGGTATTAAGTTGGGTTGAGATCTCGTGACTTACAAATCACACCATTGTCATTGTCATCATACCATGCAGTGACGCCTCACGTCTTATATGGATGCACCTGCTCTTGTTATGTTTCTCATTTATTCAGATTTTTCATTTCTCATCTGTCTATGCATTGATATAGATGTATTTAAAGATCAAACCTTGCCTTAGCTCATGTGCAGTTATCCTCAACATCACTGGTAATGCTGAATATATCACCATGTTCCATTAGGTGACTCAAATGAGAACACGCTGCAGTTTCATGTCTCTTTAAATCTTAACAAAACTCAAGATAACGTCGAACTTCTAGATCTTCTCAGCTGACAAAAGTGTAGTAAATATATCTGTTTCCTGAAGCAGACATGTGACACATAGCACAGCTGCAGATTCAGTTTGATCTTACATGATGGATAGCACAGAGTTAGTGGAGTTTATAGCTAAATGTGATGTTGTCTTATGTAATCGTATGTAGAGATGTAACGGGTCATTTAAGGTCTGGTTTTCCTCTCTGCACAGGAATGGACGCTGGAGGTCAGAATGGAAATTTACCATCTCCCCCTCCACCACTCAGGTGGCAGGAATCATGAAAATCCAGGTATTTTGTTTGTCACTCTCTGAAGTAATAAACAGGTTGAATAATGAGTTCTGTCACACTCTAGTCACTAGAGGTGGGCGGATCGATCCAAATATCGATAATATCGATACCAAGTTGGTATCACTATCGGATCGATACTAGCGTGGTGAGATTGATACTTTTTTATAACATTTCTTGTGGTGTGATAATTTTGTACACTTTTTTAATTAAGAAAAATCCAGAAAAGAAGTGCACTGAAGGGGGGAAATTTAATTTTATATTTGTATTGTAGTTTCTCAACATTGTACCTCAAAAAAAAAATTGTTTTAATTTGTTCTCATATAATAATTTTTTTCACTTTGTTTTTTTAAGAAAAAAATGCACACATAACAGTATTAGTAGTAGTATGTATTTTGCAGTCGCCTTCAAACTTTGCCCAAATTCTGTCCTTGGTTTTAACAAAATAATCTCAAGGAAAAACCACAAAAACACCTAAGGGTCAGCAGTGTGACGGTACATCAACCTTAAATATTAAAAGTATCGGTATTGGTATCGGTATCGGCGATACTGGCCCTGTATTTACTTGGTATCGGATCGATACCAAATCTTGCAGTATCGCACACCTCTACTAGTCACCATGTCTCACCAGTTTGTCATCTTGATATTATTTTCTTATTTTTTGGAATGTTTTTAGAGAGCCCTCAGGATTTTGTTGTCACCTACACAGCTTGCATTGCTCCGTTTCTATTTTTTATTGTTTTGAGTTACAAGAATTATGTTATGTACACCATGAAATGATACTGAACATTTAATTGTTCCAGGTTCATTACTATGAAGATGGCAACGTTCAGCTGGTGAGCCACAAAGAGGTCCAGGAGTCCATGTCAATTTCTGTGAGTGTGACTGAACACTTTTTATGTGCACAGCGACAAATGAGGAAATTTAATCTGCTCTGACCTCCTCCTCGTCCCTGGGGACTTTTTTTAATGTTTGATTAGTTTGTGTATTCCTTGATGCTTTGGGTAAACAAATATTACAGTTTTTTCTCTAGTCTTGAAATTGTTTGTCTTGTCATCTTTTCAGAATGAGGCTTCAACTGCAAAGGAGTTTGTTAAGATCATGGAGGCTGCAGAGAATGACTATCAGGTCTGTAAAAACAAGGCACTCTAAAATTTGCAGAAAACTCTCCTATATAAATCTTGGCTATATTAAACTATTGTTTCAATGTAATTATGAGCTCATCCTCCTGAACATTCAGTCTCTCAGTAAAACGTTTTCATACGGATCACACATCACCCAGACTCTTCAAAACCTGGAGATAATTTAAATGTATTTAAATGAATTTTTTAATATACTCTTATCTCCCTTCCTCTCTCCGCTCTTTCTCCGTCTTTCTGTTTCCTTCCAGACGGCCATCAACGAGAATTACCAGACCATGTCGGACACTACCTTCAAAGCCTTACGCCGCCAGCTTCCTGTGACACGCACCAAGATCGATTGGAACAAGATCCTGAGCTACAAGATTGGCAAGGAGATGCAGAATGCTTAAAAACAGCGGAGAACATAACAGACAACTCCCCACCCCACCCCCTCTCCCCTCCCGAACAACGTTGCATGACTGGATAGTTGTATCGTCTTTGTACAGAAATTAGAGAAACAGGGACAAAGAAAGGTTTGGTCTCACAACCAGATGTCACATTACACATTGGATGTCTACTTTTAGCGATGTTATGTTTTTATACAGACACTGTTAACTCCTCTGTATATTGAATCTAAGATAAATATAATCGTGTTTGGGAAAATATAACTTGAGGAAATATTACAAGACATAGGAAAGGGAGCAGACACTTGTATGCAAAAGCATCCTTTTAAAATACAGTATCACATGTGCAATATTTATTGTGTCAGTGAGACCACGCCTTTTATTTGACCTGCTGAAAAAAAAACAGTTTGAATTTGCAATGATGGTGAAAAACAAATCATTTTTGGGAGAATTTGTCCGCATTTACAAAAGAGATCGGATATTTGGCTGCAAAGAACGCCTCTCTTCACTTCACAGTTAATGTCCCATTCGGTCAACGGAGAAAAAAAAAAAAAGTTCTTTGTGTTCATTGACTGGTATCTTTGGCACAAGCAGTCACCACTGTCAGCCACTCAATGTTCTTGTTCCCTCATTTTGGTACTTCCCTCACCGTTTGTCCTGTTTGTGAGATCTCAAGCTCACAGTGCTCCTGGCTAAATTGCCTTTTTGACTTGACATCGTCTGAACTCTCAGTCAGCGCAGGGAGTTCTGTGACCACTTAACAAGCTTAATTAACAAGTCATCAGTCGCTAAGTAATGTGCATAATGTCCAATTTACAATAAAATCAAAACGTATCACTTTCTCCTCCAGTGCTTATTTTTATTAAAAACAGAACCTGACTGTATTATATAACAAGGCACATTGTAATATATACCTGTATGAAACATCCTGTCTGTCAGTTTGGTGATTTATTTCCATGAGATTAATTGTAATTCAGTCACAATTATGTTGCATTAAATGACAAATTTTCTATTTACTGACTCACTCATAATTTCCGATAACCTTTATTGTGATTCAGAATAATAGACAGTCTCGAGACTTTAAAGAGGTTTGTTTGAGGTCTTCTCACATCTGCACACTAAGAAAATTGCTGCAGTTTGTGCTATAAAATAATACATGAATTTGTTAGCTATGACTGAACAGAATCATCAGTGTTAAGTGCACTTTACCCTCCTTAGATGTTGTGGTCATTGAGCCAATGCAAATCGAGGGCATTGCAAAAGTGAAATTAAAATATCCTCTTGATGGTGGAGACTCTGAAAGGTCTTGAACCAGACTTTGGGAACTAATTAGGATGATTACGTTTTAGACTCTGACCCTCTTAATTTAACACAGAATCACCAATTTATTCAAAGTGTGAGTGTATCAGGATTAGCCACAGTGAGAAAATAGAACATTCTGAAATACCTGCATGAGAAATTGTAGAAAATTAGATTTTTATTGAGTCAGAGGATGATGAGAAACTACAGGTTGGTACTGATCTGTGTTTTTGAACATATGAACATGAAGTGTAGATTTGTGGTCTTATCAAAGGAAGTATGTTTCAACACCAGTGATAAATCCAACTGATGAGATACTATGTAAACTGTGCCCACAGATGAAAGTGAATTAACAGTCATTTAAGATGAACAAGCTAATCTGAGTAAATTAAGTGTCCTTGAAGTTTGAAGATTTTGAAGAATGTCATTCACTCACCTGTCTGAAAAGGGTCATATTTAACCTAGGAACATGTCAGGCCAATTAAAAACAACTCTGTGTCTGCAATATCAACCATTTTTTTAGATTCATTATTTAGCTTTGTATAAAATCTCCCACATATGTGATTTATTCACCTCTTTTACTCTCTGACCTTAGTAAAATATTTTAAATGGGTGACATGACATTTACAAATAAAATAGAAATATGAAACCTGTGTAGAAAGTCGGAGTTTGACAGGTGTCCTTTGGAAACTTTGGTCAGGTGTCGAGAACAACTGCGCATGCGCAGTAGGAGAAAGTTGACTAACAGACAGTTGCTAACCTCAATGTTGAATGTGTGTCATATATTTGTATAGCTGCTGATATTGATTGCTTTTGAGCCGCTGCTGGTAGAACAGGTAAACCGGTGACAGCGACCCCTGTAGGCGGCGGGCACGAACTGTCCAGGTTAGCGAGCCGGTGGCTAACTGTTAACTGTTAGCAGACACGTCTACACACACAGTCCGCCGCTGCTGGATACACATGTTTAAAGTGCTGCTGGGAGAAATGCCAGCCGGGAACCGGGATCAAACCGCCTTCACCACGACCACAAACTGAGGTAAACCCGCACACAACACGTCGCTTTGACGCTTTAACCCACGCTGCCATTCACTTTTACAAAAGTTTGTGCAAACGTTAGCCGGCTAGCAGTTAGCGGCTAGCAGGGTGAGCGGCTAAGCTAAGTTTAAATGGGAATGTTTGGAAACGCGCGTGTTTAATGGAGAGTAGAGCTTGAACAGGAGGTTAGCTTTCATTTTCCAAGCATTGAAAGAAGTGAGGCGTGTTGTTTTTCTCCATCATGAGTCAATGCATTATCTCTTATCTGTCCTGTTCTGGTGTTGCTTCATGCAAGTTTCTCTCCTCAAACTCTCTGGTAAAGATGCGTTGGAGCAAACTCAACATCACTGACTTTAATATACACAAACAGCTGTAACTTAGATCCCAGAGCTTGTCATCCTGGTGGACCTTGTGTTTACCTCTGCTGCTGGCTCTATGTGTCTTTATGTGTGTCCACAGCAGCCAGTGATGAGTCTCCTGTGACTGAGTGCTGAGCAGCAGATGGAAGAATGTGCTCTTTGAGAAAGCCAGCTGGCTGCAGCTCGAGAGGGCAGGAGAGCCTTGAGGCACATAGGCTGGTGGAGGAGGCTTTAATAGTAGTGTGTGAGTGTATGTGCACAGTCTGGGCGTTGGAGGTCAGGTTTAACGTGGCACTCCTTGCACAGAAAGGTGTTAATGCAGAGTGTGTGTGCCACTGTTGGCTTCTGAATTGGCCACCTGACAAAAGCCTGGACCTGCTCCATGAGTCTGGAAAAGCATGGAGGGTGATGATTAGAAATCTAAATCCTCATAAATGTTATGGCTGAGATCTTGAGCCATGATCTAATTGCTTTCTGTCTAACGGCATACATCATTATTATCATTAGTCATTTCCTGGCACAGCTCTCTGTGTTCGAGCCCTGGAATCATAAGAACCTCTAATCTTTTATTGTTTTACTTCTGCTTCCTCTCATGCCTCTTTATTGTGTTTGTGGCATCCAGTCAGTTCTGAAATCATTTTGTTCTTATCACCAATATACAGATTGATGTGTGGCAAAAAGTTAGCTCTGATCACATGATACACAGTTTGGAAAGTTTGAAGTGGTAGTTTGTGAATGACTAAATATTGTATTTTACAGTGTCATCAAACCTTTAAAATATCACTAAGTAGGATTCTTCTTCTTCAGCCAAAAACATACATGTTTTAGATGGTAGAAATTTTTGACACCGTACAACAACAGCAGATTTTCATAAGCAAATGAACTGTTTTGCTCTGCTGATATGCAAGGTTTTGTGTGTGTGTACTTTAGGTTGGACGTATGTTTATTATTAGATGTGCTGTTGTTGCGGCAACATCATTAATGCAAACTAGAGTTTTTGACCTTTGTTGTGTTTAGTTTGAGCCTTGCCTCCATGATCGGATTTGACTAATGACATGCAGGCTGCAAATATTATAGCAGGTAACTTCACATACAAGGATTGTGGATGGAACTGAAAGGCCACACCTGCTCCTGTTCCCCAATTGACCTTATGTTACACACTTTAAACTAAGAGTAACAAATTCCACTTATAGAAAACTTTCACTTCCTCTTTCTCATTAAACACTGTTATATACAGCTGATCTGTTCTCTTAGTTCTGCTTCCCCCCCGTTACCATGAAAAGGTGGTATTTGAAATGTGGGATTCCCCCTGAAAACCACTTTCACTTAACTTGCCTCGTGAATTTCCCCACTGTGGGAAGAATAAAGATTGATCTTATCTTATCCTATCTTATCTTATCTCCTCTAATTTTGATTTACTTAATGGTTTCATTTCCCAGAATGACTTTTGCACCACTTGTCTGGTTCCGTTGAAGGCCAGCATTTTCGATTGCAACAGAAATAGCTTGAATAACAGCAGGGGAGTGACAGACTCCTCTTTGGGGAATAAAGCAAGACTTGTGTCCTTTACTTACAACATGTGTCATGGTGTCGTCGTGTAGTGAAAGTGTATAGAGGCTGCTATTGTTTATCCATTTTTTTGGTTGACAGGATTGCTGCAGCACCGGCAGCTCATGAGCCACAAAGTTACCTGCCAAACAGTTTGACAGATGAGACCCTCACAGACTGAAGATTTGACCTGGTGTAAACTTGTGTCATCAGTCTGGATGTGTCAACTTGCATTATGTGAGCTGAATGTGACCGACCTGAGTTGAAAACACAAAAGCATTGCACAAACCTTCCATTAGGTCAGTTCACCAATTCACCAAATTAATCTATCATGTAAAATTCGAGGACTTTGCCCTCGCTGCCCTGCTAAATTTCCTGTGTAAATATCGCAACAACCAGTTAATGAGCTAATTAGTTTTCCAGCTTTATTTAGCCGAGCGGATCTTTGAGTGCACAGGACAAGTCCAGTTGACAAAGTTAGTAAAAATATAGTGAGATCAAAAGAGTGACAGTCGTGTCCCTGACTCAGAATGCAGCATATCTTTTTGTAGCTTTGCACTGTGGTGTGAAAAACCTGTTTCCTCTTTCATTCTGATAAGCTAATACCAAAACCTGATGTTCACTGTTGCTGTTGCTGTTTTAGGTAGCTAAAAGGGGATCTGCTCAGTTTGATGTCATCTGTGTTTGGCTAGTTAATCATGGTAATCAGATAAATTATACCTCTGTAAAACTGGCCCAGAGGAGTCCTGTCGGTACTTCCTGAGGTTTCTTCCTAGGGTTTTTCTCTTATCCAGCACAATAAGATATATTCAGCAGCTATCTAGCCTTTTATCAGATTGGTGTCTGAGGTCATTTCCAGTTTCCTTTTGCACAGTCCATAGATGAGTCATGTGATTTATTGACAGTAATGCACTTAGTATTTTTTGTGTGACATCTAAGCCCCATGACATGGCTGAACGAAGCTGAGCTCAGGTGCAGAAAACGAGTGTTCCAGGATGCTGGAGTAAGCGTTATAATGTGATGCATAGCCATAAGACTCAAAAGGTCAGAGCGTAAGGAGAGATTCATGGACCATTTTGTGGTACCATATCATCTGCCAGTGGCCCTCAGTGGCCCGTTGGAGCAGCACTGTAATTGAAGAAACGGCATATGATGCGTTTTAATGTTTTTGTGGAGAAAGCTGGCAGCTCTGCCTCCAAGACCACCGATGATAACTTGTATCTGGGTTCAGACAGTTTCTGCAGGGCATTTTTCCCAGGCTTCATGTTCCCCAGAGAATTCATTCGTGCACCAGAAATAAAATCTCTTTGAAGACAGGATTTTTTTTTTTTTTTTTCTGCAAACTTTTTACTGCAAAAATATTCCACCATTGTCAGCCTGCGATGTGCCAGTGGAGCCTCTATGCTATGAACAAGGTCATTTCACAGCTTTGGAAGAAATGACACAGAGCAGAAAGAAAAACATTTTCATACATCACATTCAACACTGACCTAAGTGTTATGAGTGTAAGTGTTATAATCCAATCCAAAATCAAGGTGCAGTATAAAAGGATCTTAAAAGCTGAGAATATAAATGAACCCTCTGAGTGAGCCGGGTGATGAGACACATTCAGACATGGCACACATTCACCACAAAGCCAGATCAGACCGGTCAGGAACCTTTATTTAGAACCTGTGCACCACTTTGGAAACGTGATCTCACTCAGAAATGTTTGCCGTACCTTTGGCAGGGCACACTGCCCTGCCTTGGAAAAAAGTCCATAATCAAGTCTGTATTTCGTCCACTCTCTGTCTGCCTTCAATCAGCCGTACCCATTGAGAACATCCACCTCAGAAAGCCTGGATCATCCTGCAGGCCTTTGCACCTTGAAGCACCCAAAGTGGTAAATCAAGGCAAACACTCCAAAGCCCTGACAGCTGGCTGTCTAATATCTGACGCTCCATGCCAGCGAGGGCTCTGGCCAAGTGAGTGAAAGGTCACGACTGCTACGCTGGAAAACTGACTGTATGAAATGTGAAAGACACGCACTGTGAGGCGAGGTGAATCCAGGTGAAACCAATATGGATTCCCCCTCACTAAATCTATAAGGATGAGAGGCAGATAAGGAGAAGCTTACGGACTTAGAAGCATAAAAGGATTTTTTAAAGCCTGGACAAAGTTGAGATGTGGGCTGTGCAGCTCAGTGAGAGGGAGGTTTAAGATATTTTATACCATCAGGGTTAGGGCTGCACGATTATGGCCAAAATGATAATCACGATTATTTGTATCAATATTGTAATCACGATTAATAATCACGATTATTCATTATGTTAGGTAAAACGTACCTTTTTATTGCACTTTTTTTAAAAGTCTTCAAATTGAAACTAAAATTCACCCAAAGACAAAGGGGAAAAAATAAATATGCAAAATGCAATTATAAAGTGCAAACAAACAGAAAAGCGGCCTTATTGCATCCGTTATTTCAGCGTGTCTTTGAGAGGTGGATGGATACGGTGTCGCCCGGTGCAGGGTTGCTGTTATGGTTGTCTGGGTTGGCGCTGGACACAGACAGGGATTTAGTGGAGTCAGTCCCAGCCCGAAAGCCGGCAGCAATTGCGATTTGGAAACTGGCTACCGGCGCTAACGATAACCCCGCCCCCAGCCCCTGACGTAGTCTGTGCTTAGCCCTGGACCAGCGAAGAGTTGGTGTTTTTCGCACCTGGAGCCGGTGCTTACGTGGTGGAAACACTAAGGAAACACTGCTAAGTCAGGCACTGGCTCCGAGCTAGCACTAGCACCAGCGAGAAAAGAGTCAACAGTAGATGTTGCTCCTTTACGAGGCACTAGCGGCTCCTCACTGTCACTGCCTGCTGCTCCCGACATTGCACTCTCTCACAGTTTAATCATTTGAAGCTACCGCTGCTGCAGGGTTCGCTCGCTTGCTGTTTAGGCAGCGTAATGATGAGGCCCTAACCTATGGGTCGCCCCCTGGTGGTTGGCTGACTATTGGGTTGAGAAAGTGCTTGATTTGACATGCAACAGAGCTCGCTTTTTAAATGTTAAAATCGCCGGCGATCATCTTAATTTAATCGTGGCAGCCAAAATCGTGATCGTGATTAAAATTCAATTAATTGTGCAGCCCTAATCAGGGTCTGTTGTGTTTTTAGGTAAAAGAAAAACGGCCAACTGGTTAGGGGATTTTTTTAGATTTTCATTTGCTTAATACAACAACTCATCAACCATGACCACGATGCATTTTTAGAACATGAAGACTTGCTACCAGTTTGACCAGCAGCTTACACTTTACGAACATTAGTGGTTGTGGCTGTTTCTTTCACCATATCTAAGCCACTGTGCGACATTTGGTAAAAGAAATGGAGGTCAGTTATTCTGACCCAAATGAGGAATGCAGTTCTGGAGCAAGGCAGGCTAAACAATGAAAGCATAATGTTTGTAGTTCCACCACAGCAGAACACTGACTTCAGGTTTTGGCCCCAGTAACAAAATGGAAAATAAACTCAGCACACTGGTTGGTTCCATGCCAGAGAGATTAGTTAATCAGACAAGGCTAACAGCCGCAGTCAGGTGGTTATTTCCCCACGCTCGGTTCCTCATCGTGGCTTCCTACTTTGCATACAGAGAGTTTGATGAACGACATGTCCAATGCTTGATTTTAAATGTGTTTAACGCCTGCACACATTTGAATCTATGCAAACTTTATGACAAAATTAAGAATCTGTGTTAATACCAGACACAGTCTCCCTGAAGCACTCGTCAGGTATGTTCTCTTACATTTCATCTCAGTTAGGACAAATTCAGTTTTATAACATCTCTGTGTTATACCATTGACTTGAAGTTGTGTTTGCTGTGCATATGTGATGTTTTGGTTTTAATTTTGTGTCCATCTGTCGGGAGATTCTTCCACACTTTGAGTCCAAAGTAGTTCCTTCAGACTTCTCCAGGCAGTTAAACCGGAGCGATGCTACAGTCCAATATACTGGTCCAGTGGTTCAAGAGTGGTCTCTCATTTATTAGTACACTACATTGTTTGTAAAGAGACAGACAGACGCTGCTTCACGTGGAAAGCTTGAGGTGGTTTGGGCGTCTCATCAGGAAGCTTCCTGGGTGCCTGGCTTTGGAGGTTTCCTGGGCACATCCCACTGAGATGAGTCTCCAGGGTAGACCTCTCACCTGGCCTGGGAACGCCTCGGGATCCCCAAGGAAGAGCTGGAAAATATTGCTGGATGGATGGAAAGAGAGAGGGATATTCAGCTGTTAAAACATAATAATAATGAGAATAATGGTTGATTGTTCACATCAGAAATCAGGTAACTACGGTAGATGTTTCTCCAAATAGGCGGTTTCAAGTATCCTAACAGGTAGAGAAAAGTTCTTTTGACTTCTTTGACTTGTCATGAAGTGCAGTGTGAGCTGTGCCATCAAAAGTCCAGTTGTGCAAGTGGAACTGGTTCGTAGCAGCGGGGAAACACTGGTTGTGCTGGACACTCCCAGGTGTGAGTTGGTGTAGGGACAGGGCATAGTGAAAATTTAATTTGGCATGTTGTCAGAGACTGTTGGTGGAGTTTGGCCATGTTCTTATCTATCCACATATTCAATTTAGATTTCAGTACACCAGCACTGTAACCGTGTGACGATGAACCAAAGAGGATCTGAGCTTTAGCAAATGTATTCTGCACAGAGATTTAAAAGAAATGAATTCATCCTTCCTGCATCATCCAGCCTGACTGAGCTTAGCTTGTCTGGACCTATTCAGATTAGTTCTACCATTCAAAGGAAGTGCAGAAGAAGAAGTGACAGCCCACTGCCCCTGTCTCTTATCAGGTTTTCACTCCAGTGGGTTTTTGTCTTTGAAGCAGTCAGGCCTGATATACACTAATGCAATTCTGTTGTTGTTAAAATACATTTTTTATACAGGAAATTGAGTCTTCAGTTTCACCTATATCAGATCAGTCTGATGCAGTTTGTGGTGTTGATTTATTGTTTTAACAGCCATGCTCAAATGTCTCAGGGCAGCAGACTGTAATTCATGTGATTTCACTGCTTGACCATGCATCAGTGGACCAGTAATAGCAGCTCTGGCTGGCTGGAGACACACACTTCCTCATTTTGACCAGTTGGTGTCAGCAGTGACAGTCGCAGCAGTTCCTGACCCAGTTAGCTGAATGATGCCGCTGCGTTTGAATGGCGACCCAGTGGAGGTAATCAAAGCCTCGCCGACCTCCCCTTTTGTATTAGTCTGTGGTTCCTCTGAGAGCGAAAGGCAGGAGGAGGAGGAGGAGGAGGAGGAGGAGGAGGAGGGGGGTTGATGATGGGTTATCAAAAGAGTGCCAATACCTGCTGTTGTCTACACGGTGGATGTGGTGGACACAATCCATTTTTCACACCAGCTGGCTCCGAGTGCTGCAAATTCATTCTCATCAGCTCGGGAAATGGCCGCCAGTGAAATGCTAAATCTGACCACGAGCAAATATCCCTCTGGCTGGGTGGTTTGACAGAAACACTGGTGGGAAATGATTTGAGATCCAGGCCTTCTCCAAAAATCTGTTAAGCTGGGAAATGTAGAAAGAGGCTCATGAATTTTGAGCAATGGTGTAAAAAGGCTTCTCCTCCTTCCTCCTTTGAATATATTAGCATTAGCATCCAGTTGTTATTTTTTTCTTTAGAATCTCTGTGGTTGATGCAAATGGTGCTCAGATGAACGACATGCAGCTGATAGCAGATTTCAGTATTGCATTATTAGATTTTTTTGTGCACCTTTTTTCTCACCTTATCATTAACACGTCAACATCAAGTCTGGTGGAGCATCTCAGTTTCGGCCCTCTCTAATAGACGGCCCCTCTCCTCCCACCTCCCCTTTTTATCCTTCTCCTCATTTTTCCTCCCGCTGAAGGATGGCCACACTCCTCTCACGCTTATTTCAGTTTCCTAGCAACCGGGAGGAGATGCTTTTTCGGGGTGGTACTTGGTGATGGAAGCGGGGGCGGGGTGAGGTGTGCATTGTTCAGGAATAAATGGCTCATCAATGCAGTTGCAGTGAAGAGAGGCCGCCGAGAGCACTGTTTTAAGTAAAGCATTCATTGAACGGCAGCATTGTTCCATTACTCAGTGTCTGACTCAATTAGCGCCCCCATTCACCTGGGCTTCACTGCTGTTATGGCGATGGGTTTGCATCCTAATTATCAGCGTGTCAGCGAGAGCAGGGCCCGGTGCCAGGGTCTGTAACCGTGGGCCATGTGTGACTCAAACACACTTTGACTCAAGGGAAACAGGCTGGAGTTGACAGTGAGGAGCTCTTCAGTCTGTAGCAAGAATTTTTCCCTGGCTTCTGTTCTGTAGCGTTTAATGATCAATTCAGTTATTTTATAGAACAAATACACAAACATACAAGGAAATATATGGTGACACGTGAGTCCTCTGTCAAATATACATGTTAGTTTTACATGTTCAAATTTCTGACTTCTCTGAATTGTGAAGCACACTCTGTCCTACCACATGTCCAATTAGTTTATTCAGTTACTAAATTAGTTCAGATCAGAAAAAGACTCCTATCAAAACGTACGGCTGCGTGGGCGCTCGATCAGCCTTTTAAAATGTCTGAATCAAATTAAGTCATTTGAAGAGTCCTGAGCACAGCTTGTTACTGAACGTGTCACAAACAGGGCTGCCCGGCCTTGACGCACAAAACCAATCCAATTAACAAATACTTCATTAAAGTAAGAATAAATCTAAGAGGAGAACTTGAACTAAGAGTGGCGTGTGTAATCAGTCAGATCGGCAGTGTAGGTGGGTGTGTGAGCGCAACACAAGCCCAACTTCAGTCAAAAAACAGATACATTTTTCATTACTACGCATAATAATGTGAATGAGAATTTGTCTTTGCAGACGATCTAATTCGCAGGTTAAATTGACAAACATCCCATCAGATCAGCTGCCATTAATAACAGTGGTTGTAGGCCAAAATATAGCTGATCTGCTGTTTAGGTGAAGTGCTCTGTGCAGGCAGGTATCTCCACTCAGACCAAGATCATTTATGAGGGAAGACCCTCCACTCTGTCCCATCACTGCGCGGTCGTGAGCATTTCTGTCGTTCCCACATCCAACAGAGTGAGACGTCACATTCTCTCTGTGAATCTTGAATTCATGCCTTATCAATAATTTAAGTTTATAAATGTAAGATTTCTGAACCAGGATCGTCAGTATTTGGAACAAATAAAAAAATATCATGTGCCAGATTAAGTAGGTCACAGTTGTTATTTTAGTGTGTCGGATACATATTTAAGTAAATTTGTGTCAGCAGATAACCAAAATTAAAGGATCTGGATCAGCCAAAAAATGACTGACGGGACTGCCCCAAGTCATATATTTGAAATATTTTGTAGGACATTTTTTGCAGTGTAGCAGGAGGAGAGAAGGGGTCTCCTGCCTGTGCTTGAAGGACAAAGACGTGGGGAGAAGAGGAGGAGGGCGACTGGGTACGAGACACAAAAGAACAGAGGCCTCCGTCCGTACACACTCCTCCATTCAGCGGCTGAGCTAATCCACATGCTAGCTAGCTTCAACCCATTCACAGTGGGCGACGCGAGGACGTCCAGCTGACCTCCCATCTATTTAGGTTAGCAGGCTATTGTAAAGACCCACCACTGTACCCATTCATTTGCCCAAAGCGCTCCCAGTCTGCAGCACTGGTGCACAGATACTGGCTTCTGTGTGCACTTCACTGCATTTAAAGGCTCCATACTCCAGGCTCCATTAAAGTTTTACAGTATGCATCAATAATGAGACTTATCACTTGCAGCACGTTCGCTACGAGCACGTCAGGTTAACCATGCATCCTGAAGGAGGCAGAAAAAACTTGAATCATTTAGATTTTGAGCTCTGAAAAGGACTCAGATGTCCTGAATAAAGTGGCTTTATAGAGCTTTAATGATTAGTTGATCAATAGATAAGTTGATCAAGAGAAAATCCATCTACAACTATTTTGACTATTGACTATTCAAGCAGAAAAAAATTATCTGATCTCAACTTCCCAAATGTGATTAATTGCTGTTTTTCTTTGCTGTTTAAAGACATCATGTGACCTCGTAGAAATTGGGAATTTTTTTCACTTTTCATAAACTAAACGATTAATCAAGAAGATAATCAGCAAATCAGTCGATAATACAAATAATTGTTAGTTGCAGCCCTAAGCAGTCGTTTCATAAAAGTAGGTGAATGGCATGGCATGTGTTTTATCCACTTGACGTCTATATGCTTGTTGACTTCAAGCTTAATGCTAATTGAACTTAGCTTTCTTCATTATTTTGGTTGATTATTTGATTTGCGTTTGACGGAGGAGTCAAATACGAATGATGGAAAGAAGTGTTGAGTTTTGCTCTGTGTAACCTGCACATACAGAGTAGATTGTTGAGGAAATGGTAACGTATGCTTTAATTCTATATGCAGCACATGGATGGAAACATTCAAATATGCCACAGTACATTAAGTATATTTTGCTTATGCATGAGGTGTTGAAGGTGTTGAAGGAGTTGAAGGTTGCAGTCACAGCTTCTGTATGTGCGCCTCACATTTACAAGGATTTTTCTGTATTTACAATGTCTGTTGCAGAGAAGGATGATGCATTATATAATATGACAAATGTGGCTCCATATTTTTATGCAGTGTTTTTTGAAGGTTTGATTGATGTTGTAATTAGATCAGAATATGTTGCTCGGCTCCCTGATGGCCAGGTGTGTGTGTTGTGTTAACAGTGGTTAAACACAGCAGTCTCCAGTGCCTCATACCCAGACTGCAGCCCCCTGCCCCCCCTACCCATTAGCACCTTCCAGTGTCCCGTTGAATCTCGGTTGGCTTTTTTTTTTTTTTTTTTTTTTAGCTCTAAAGTAGACAAACCGTTTTGATTGGCCTGCCTCCCTCTCTTTTCTCCCGTGCCCCCTCAGCCCCAGCTGCCTTCCTCCTCCCCCTCCGTATCTCTTTATCTGCCCCCTCTTCTCCGTCGTGCCCTCCCTCTTTATCTCTCTCAGTCCCTCTCTGTTGTCACCTCTCATCTCCTCATTCCTTCCCTTACTGTACGTCCTCTCCTCCTTTCCCACATCCTTCCTTTCCTTGCACATCTTCCTTTATTCTTGCCTCTGCTCCTCCGTCTCTCCTCCTCCGCTCTTCTCCATCTTCCCCTCCCTTTTTCTCCTGTTTCTTCTGGTTTCTTTCCCCTTCTCCCTTCTTGCCTCCCTCCCTCTCTCTCTCTCCATCTGGCAGCAGTAGCCTGTCAGTCTTTTTACAGCTCTCTCTCTCTCTCTCTCTCTCTCCCCCCTCTGCTCTGACGTCACTCTCTGTTTGCGTAGCTATTGTCTTACAGCGGCTGCAGCGGCAGCGACTCTTCACCAGATTTTTAGTCTTTCACTCCCCCCTTCTCTCTCCTCTCCCCGGGAAAGCCTCTCTCTCTCTCCCTCCCTCCCCCCTCTCTCTCTCGCTCTCTCTCCATTAGTGACTCCTACAGTGGAATGAGCAGTGAGAGAGTGACGGAGAGGAGAGGATGAGAAGCAGGACATAGACTGCAGAAAGAGGAGAGATGCGATAGCTCGCCACAACCGCATCTCTGTGTCTGGATTTGACCACAGTTTTCCTTGGCCGTGAAGGATTTCTCCATATTATTTTCTGTTTATTTAGTTATTGATTTAATCCTCCACAAGGCCTCTTTTTTTTTTTTTTTTTTGCGGCCGGACTAACTGAGGGCTTTAAAGCAGCGACGGATAGCGGAGCTGGGGCATCTGGCCGTCTGGGAGGCAGCGACGGCCGGCTGGCTGCATTGTGTTGCTTTGATGACCCCCGCTGTGTAGCTGCCTGCTCATCAACCTCCCCTCTCTCTCTCTCTCTCTCACCCTCCCCTTTCTCTCTCTCTGCCTCTCTCCCTCCCCTTTCTCTCTCCTCTCTTTCCTCCTTCTCTTCCTCCTCCTCCTCCTCCTCCTCCTCCTCTCCATCACAGCTCCCGGCCCAGCCATGTTCGGCACAGAGTCCTCATGTAAGTACCACCAACATCCTCCCGCCTCCTCTGTGTTCGTCTCATGTTCATGCATCCATCCATGTTGATGTCTGTGTTTGTGTCCGAGGGAGAGGAGGAGGAAAAGGAAACGGCTAGGTTTCCTCTGTTCCTGCATCCCTCCTCTTCCATCCTCTCTTCTTCCTGTTTTGCCTCCATGGTTGCTGGTGGCAGATTGCATGGGGAGAAATATGGGATCTACCATTTTAGCACGGAGAGTCGGCGCTACGAGCTAGCTGGTCACGCTGAGCTTACCGCCTGCCTTGCATTCTCTCACTCTTAGCCTTCCTGTGTGTCTGTGTGTGTACATGCCATCATCTCCTCTCTGTATTTCAGTCACTCTGGAGTGAAATGGCGTGCCGGTCGAATGCTCTTTCAGCGTGTCTTTGTGCATGTTTGCGCGTGTGTGTGTGTGTGTGAGTGAGCATGTCAGAAGATGGATGCTTTCGCCGGAGTTGCATCGTTTCCACAAGCATCAGCCTCCCCTGTCTTCTTCCTCCAGCTCGCTCAGATTGCTGTGGCATTTCCAGCCACGGATGCTATCGAGGCTAACGTAGCATACGGCTGTTGTGTACGTATGTGTGCACGTGTGCATCTTTGGGCGCTGTGCGGCTCCTAGCCTCCCTCACAAGAGTTGTCGTGTTGATCTGCTGGCGGGCCGACGTCTCCGGGCAAATCCCATTCCTCCACCTCCACCCCACCCTCACGAGAAAACCTTTCACTTTGATCAATACCATGATGCCTCACTCCACTACCTGCTCAATGCTTCAAGGGAGTCTGAGCTGATCTAATTGATTCTGCCATGGCTGCACAGTCAGCGCCAAAAGTAACTTATTTCTTGACGTGGGATCGGAGCTAGCGTGCAGCACAGCCTGTGTGTTAGCATCCTGCCTGTTAACAGAGATGGAAAGCTGTCATGCACCACTTCTCCTCCGAGCAGTAATCTTTGTTTATGAAGTGTGCAGCTGAGTGGACGACGCCGTGGAGCATCCTGGGAGCGTGGTGCACATCACGGCTTACATTTCACCAAAGCCTGCCTCAGGTTGTCTTGTCCTTGTGGTCTGAGATTCTGAGTTCTTGCCAAAAAATTTGAGGTCATTTCAGGGTCAAACTTAATGCTTTCACCAAGTCAGTTTGGTCGGCAGCTTGTCCTCAGTGTTTTCAGCTTGCTGGGTCTGTGGCATACATTTTTAATGAGCATCTTTGGAAAGATCTCTTTTGATGTAATTGTGGGAGCATGTTATGTTACATGTTGTCTTTCTATAACAATCAAAGGAGAGAATGAGTGATGTCAAGTTAGTATGTGTGTAGGGTGAGCTCTTTAGAGTTTGCTTGGATGTTGATAATTTTGTCTTCAGGTACAGTATTTTTTCAGAGATGTGAAGTGTGTGTAAAGGATGTATAGTTGTTAATGGACACATCAGCTGTAGCAGAGATGGATTCTGTGACCTTTTATTATTTGGCAGCTTGGCAGGTGCGAATAGGCCACTGTGATGCTTTTAGCCCGCCCTCATGTGTGCAGTTGGATACAGGTATGCTAGAAAAGTGCAG
This sequence comes from Centropyge bicolor, assembly GCA_037975185.1. NCBI lineage: Eukaryota > Metazoa > Chordata > Actinopteri > Pomacanthidae > Centropyge > Centropyge bicolor. Next base: position 5,844 of record JBBMOC010000105.1, on the reverse strand, counting down.
TACTTAAATGCACAACACAACATACAGAGAAGATGTATGTGTTTGAACAGTTCACAGGATCTGGTAAAATGGTTCGGAAAATTGTTGGCATTGCCTTTAATAATACTGCATTTAAAATTAAATACATTTGATTGAGTGTTCATGTCAGGTGATCACAAGCTTCAAGCAACTTTTTACAACTGAGCTTTTTGATTGTCAGCACGTTGTTTTCAATGTGACCACGACAATGCACTCAAGCACCAGGAATTAAAGTAGAGGTTGTAGGTTCTGTACAGTATTTTCTGAAAGTTTCAGTGAGATCACACCTAGTTTGTGCTGCTACCGAACAACCAGTCTTGTCATATGCCTGTTGCATCATGGAAGATGAGCAGTTTCTTCCCTCCACTCAGCTTTGTGCAAATTCATTCATAGCTTGTTGAGATTCCTCTGGCAATAGACACAGACAGAATGAGGCAAAACGTTATCCCTCTTCAACTCTTTAGGTTTAGATAATGAACTCACCAGCATTTGTTGAAACACTCACAGGTAAGTGGAGCCCCTTTTATAGGATATTGCTTTGGAATTGTTTTGCTAGGAACCAGCTTGGGTTCGAGTTTATTTCCAAGAAGGCAAACACTGCAACAGAAAATGAACTTGGACACATTGAGGACGGAGCCCATGTTAAAGATTATCCTTGAAAGTGAAGTGTCTTGTGCTGTAAGAGCTGCTGATCCCAAGCAAAATGTCTGACTTGCCTTCCATTGTGATGATCCAAGTCATGACGTTTTGCTGTCTTTACACTCTCATTGATCAAGTTGTTCATCTAGTCTCCTGGCTTTGACACACACTCTTGTACCTGGAGTGTCAGAGGTCACTGAACCTGCACCTCAGGGCTCAGATTTTTATATTTAATAAACTGTAATCTCAAGGATATCCAGATCGAGAGGAACAAAAACCTGGCAAGCACTCACACCCTCTGTTTCCAAGCACTGTCCTCCTGCTCAGCCTTTCTCTGCAGCGCTCTACATAACACCATCATCTAAACAGCTAAAATGTAATAGCTTTTATATTTTTGCTTATATCACAGCGTCTTAAAGGAAGCCATAACCACATTACTCCTGAGACATTAGTGTAATTACTGTGAGACGTCTATTGCCAAACTGTCACCGGAGGAAAAAAAATGTCGGCCTCCATCAACCTCTGTTCTGGCATTTGACATTGTGGTTCAGGTTTTGGTGGGAAATGTGCCGAGTTTGCTTTCTGGCAACGAACAGGGGCGACTCTGTTCCCCCTCTCTCATAATGGCAGATGGTAGAGGGAGTGAGAAGCTAAGACGATCACTTCCAACATTTTGTCCTCTTCAGTGCAGCAAAGAACAAATGCGAACCTTTTATGTTTACTCTCTTTATATCTATATATATTTGGCAATGCACATAGGATAGTTTGACCTTCCAAACATATCTACTGATTATCCTCAATCAACAGACCCAGTAGAACAAATGTATAGAAATATCCAGTCCATAGGTGACTAGCACCTTTTTTGTAATTAAGAGACATTGAATGACTTTTTTATTAAGGCCTTTAGGAGGTGATGTCTTCCCTTATTGACTGTTAGTCTTTGTTTTCAACAGCCGGCAGGACTTTTAAAAACACCTGACTGACACCAGCGTGAGCAGAAGCATCATCCTCTGCACACACTTCAGGGTAAATGCAGTCGCTTTGTCACACATGGACAGAGCTCATCTCTCGACCTCCGACCTCATCGGCTGTCACCTCCTTGCACCCGTTTCTCTTTTCAGCAAACCAGCCCAACTCAGGTTTGAGTAAATGGCGACTGCACTCCGTCCATGCTTTCTCTCCTTTGGCCTGCGTGTTGTAGGAAGTTAGGAGGGAAAAGTGGATGATTCACTCGCTGCACAATAAGTCTTCACTTTATCAAAATGGAGGTCAGTGCTTGCAATTTCCTGGCTGGTACAAGATTTTATTCTTGCCTGAAGGGGTATTGATTTTTTTTTTTCTTTTAAAGTCATTTAAACTTTATCATTAGTTCACGACAATCAGCGACAGGAAGCGAGAGAGAGGACTGTGAATAACTTATCACAAAAACTTCAGGTCGGATTCAAACCGGTGACTTGTAGTTAAATTAAATGCACCTCATTCCATTCAGTCAGCAGTGCAGCCTCGGGGATATTGATTGTCTGATGTCAAATTGTCTTGAAGGAACAAAGATCTTATTATCGCTGATGTGAACTGAAGGGACCAGCGGTGACATAGCACTCTTTTGTTAGCATTGCTATCAGTTTAACAAATTCTTTAGATGCTTCGGTTGGAGGGTCCAGTGGGCTTTGTGAATCCAGGAGTGCTACGACGGCACAGTGCTTGTAGTCCATTCTTATCTTGATTTAGCTGCAGCCACAGTGGGTTTTTTCTAACACAGAGAGCATGTGTTGTCAGCTCTCTCAACAAACACTATACATGAATGAAGGACAAATATGAAAAGGTTTTCCCATAGTGAACTTGTTATAGGTGGTAGAGTTCACGGTCTGGCTTTACATTAACTTACACATGTGTCTGACAGTAGTATTTTGAATGAGGCAGGAAATGAACGAGCAAAGACTCCGTAAAGCCGAGGAAATACACGTGTACCGTGAGGTGAGCTGGTGTAGCTGTATTAGATTTGATAATAATGCCGGGATACGTTCCTGTCCTCCAATGAATGTCAGCTTCGGAGTCACTGATATCTCTACTGTAATTAATAACTAGTGCTGCTGTATTGGCTCATCCAGCTTTGTTCTATACAACAAGCTGTTTTTCTCCTCTTTCAGCCCACATTAATCCATAACCATGTTTCATTGACATGCATATTATTAATACTGATCCACATGGGCTTGCGTGACTCCCTGTGTGATTACAGGTCCTGACGTCAACAGGATTATATCAGTTACATCATTATGTATTTGAACCCTTTATTTCCTGATCAGCTGCTCTGAGCATATTTACACTTCGGAGCGCAAATGATCCGTAATGTGTGCCGGTGTGATGCAGTGCTGTTCCAACATCGATGAGGATCATGGGTGTCCCCGACCTAAAATAGAGTGACGCTGGTTCGAGGTGGAAACCTGAACACCACACCAGGTGGACACCAGGCTATTCCTGTGTGAGATGAATGTTGAATGTTGGACTGATAAGAATGAGCTCAGGGAAATGCAATTGGCAAATGGAGGCATGTTCATGGTTGTGGGAGGATGGCTGTAGGTCATATCTCTCAAACGTTGTATAAGTGCTATTTCATCAGTGGCCATTATGGGTTTGTGTTTTTTTCCAAGCTGGATATTATTTTGCCTTTTGCCTGGACGAGATCACTACATCTTTCAATACAGCGATAAGCCTCTAATGGTCTTTGAACTGCCTTGCCGAGCTAGCTCCAGGTGGTGTGTTGTTCTTTGTTGCATTGTTGGTGCCCGTGAGCAGAATAAGGTGCTTAGTGAAAATTTGATGAAAGCCGAACAGCCCTGTGACGGCTACCAGTTGTCTCTGTTGCTGTGGTAACCCCCCCCGTAAGAACGGCGAAACGGCAGCGAGATGGAGTTTCTGTGGTAACTGCTGACTTCTGCTATTTTTGTCTCTTGAGCTCATGTGGTGGCTGGAAGTTCAGCGAGCCAAAAAGGAGGCTTAATTTAGATAAAGGATCTTCAGTGAGGACTTTATGGCATATCCCCTGAAAGAGACGCTAATGTATTCTCACAGATCACGACCTCTGACCCTAAATTCTCATCCGACAGATGCAAGATCTGGAAACCTCTCTCCAAAAAGCTTGTGCACTCTGTTATGCATCCAATATTCTAAGAGAGGAGGCTTTAACCTGATTGTGTAGCTGTTGCAGTCACCACCACTTCTGTTTTCATCCTGTATAATACTGATAGTGTTTGGCATGTTATTGGAAAGCATCCACCAAAAGGAAGGTTTTGCTAACGGAAAATTTTGTATTTTTTTGCCAAAATAATTGATAATTGAAAATTTGATTTATTGGGCGCTCCCACCGATATGACTGCCTCAAACTTTATTTCCATTTGCTTTAATTGGAAATGATTTGTCCAGAAATATTACACAGTTTAAAATTTTAATTTATATGGTCTTCAAAAAGTGATTTGTTTATCTGCAGCCTTACAGGTGGATTATTCTACCAAAAGGCTTTCTGTGTGAAAACAGTGACTCAGCGCTCTTTGCTCTTGGACTGTATTTGCGTTGTTTCTAGAATTAGCTTTTTTTTAATTTTTTGTTGGTAAATTTAGATGCTGATCTGCTGCCTCGGTCGTTCATTAATCCAGCCACAGAATGCTCAAACCAGATCTCAACTATTTAATAGAAAAACCTGGAAGCGTTTTCACATCATCTATAGTCATTTTACTGGCATTCAAAATCTCCATATATGGATGTGACGCTGGTTAGCAAACAGGACCAGCTCCCAGGCCATTTGACGCTGCCATCCATAACTTCAGTGGTCCCTGGCCTGTGCCAACAGTAACAGAGCTGAGACTCTTGAGCTTTAATGATCAGAGGCTTGGCCAGGACCAGGGGAGGTGAGGTCATTCTGTTGCTCTTTAATTCAGCCTCAGCACACTCACCACACTTGCTTTGGATAATATTAAGATTCTCTGAGGCTCCTTAAGTTCCTCTCTTTTTTTTTTTTTTTTAAAGCATCAGACATCCATTTCTGGAATATCAGTGATGTTGGTTCTCATATATAAACAAGAAGCAGTCTGAGCCCATTTTCTTCCAGCTCAAACTGTCTTTCTGAATGTGCATCATTTTAAACATCTAGATCTTTTTGAATTTGTTTTTCACTTTTTTTGTGCAGTTTTCTGTTATTAAAATGTTCAAATGTAAGAATTTAAAACACTTGAAAATTGACAAATGTTAAAGTTGTAAATATTGGGCACAACATGGTTCACTGGCAGCGTCAGATTGGCAGTATTTCCATTCAGAAATCCACGTTGGTCGAATAATAGAAAGCTCAGAGTGCTTCCCAGTTGGTGAAGTTTAGACCCTGGTTGCTGTAAAATCCCTGCTGTTCTGCATAATAATATTCCCTGCTAACATGGTAAAGAAGAGGCCTGACTGTGCCGCTGATGAAAGACGAGAGAACTGGGTGTGACTTACTACATAAACCGATGTGCAGAGTGCAGTTAGTCAGTGAGATGAAGTTGGACCGTCTGCTGTGGACGGACGAGGTGAGGAATAAAAACATCACTGTTCTTGGCGAACTCCCTCAGCCATAATCATTACGGGTGCTTGGCTACTGATGAAAAGGGAGTTTTTGGGTAGCTTGCAAAATGAGTTTGAATATGATTAACACCCCGGGCTGCAAGGTATGGACAGAATATTATTTGTCTGATGCGGGCCTGTCTGCTCGCAGAGTATTTAACAGTGGATTTAAGAGGCAGAGCAATGTGGTGGAGCTACAACAAAAAGGAGAGCTGTTGGTTTAGAAACCTCTTCCTCCCTGATGAAACAAAAAAACATCTAATGTCTCCCTTGTGTGATTGGATTCAAATTATAGGTCTCCTAGAAAAGGAGGAATAAATTATGGAGAGCATAATTTGACGAGTCTTTGCTGTTGTTTTGAGCCTGTCATCGTGTTGCTGTTTGCTGTATCTGAGAATCGCCACCTGGATTTAACCTCTCTTCACTGGAGTCATGACCATAGACTGTATAAAATATGGACGTAGTGTCCGTGACGTCACCCATAGGTTTCTGAAGAGCAAAAATGAAGCAAATCGTAGTGCGTAGCCATCTTGGTAGCCTACCTCCGGTTACTCCAAATATCCATAAAGAGGTGGAGCGAGGGCGGAGCTGAGGCGGGTC